>APFE031702961.1:0-24676 GCA_000404065.3 Pinus taeda
CTATCGTGATTCCTACACTTCCAAGCTCATCTCTACAGGTGGTGAGCTTGTTCAGATATGTAGAGATCGTGTCACCCTTTTCACACTTGATTTTCCAAAGCTTGTCCTTCAGCACCAGCTTCCTTTGGTCGCTACTATTTCGATATAGGTTCTTCAATGTCTACCACATTGAAAACATAGTCTCCTTCCCATGGAGACTCGAGACAATATGGTCTCGAACTCCCTCTAGAAGAATCCTCCTTGCTCTCGCCACACATTTCTTCCATTTCGCCAAATCTTGGGCATTAGCTGCTGCTAGCTTGGGGACTTCTTGATCAATGAAGCCCTTCAAACCATTGTCCTCTAATACCGCTTCCATGCGATCCCTCCATGCTATGTAATTCGAGCTACCATCGAGGGCATACTCGAGTCTCAAGCCATTGAACACCATTGGTGAACTTTGAGATGTGATAAGAAATCGATTTTGTACCTACAATCAAGAACTTCAAACTTCTCCCTTCTCCCTTCTTTGTATACTATTCTCTGCTTTGATCACCTTTGCTTCGATACCATGTAGAAATTCTCACTGTAGATTAAACTGATTATGCAATGTACTAAAGCAAAATACGTAATCTACTTCTACAATCAAACTTGCAGAAGCTTAATCAATTTTGAGCAAGATCAAACAAAACACATATAACAAAGAAGAAGATTCAGTCACACATGAAACACAAAAGAATGCTCTAGGGAAAGCCTTAGCTAAAAACCCCGCTAACTGTATTATCATACAAATGGAAATATCTTAGGATTACACAAATCTTTAGCTCTCAAGCTATCCAACTCTCAGTACAATCCCTTACTGCTACTCATAGACAGAATAGACAACACATATGCCTTCTCCTCTGTCCTCCAAGCCTCCTATTTCCTTGCTTAGTTTTTCCTGGGTCCTCCAGCTGCCACCTGTGTGATTCTCACCTCACACACTGCTCTAACCTCTGTAGTAACTACACAATCATCAAGGAATGAATTCCTTCTGCATGCAAGAGATATTCTCATGGGAATATTCTGGCAACTGATAGTACACTGTCCCTGCCTTTAATCTCAATTGCGTCTTTGTCTGAACTGACATGCATGAGTTATTTATGAGAGAATATTTAGTGATCTGGAGAACACTAGTTGCATGCATGCTTGCATTAACTGAATTAACTCACAATTAGTTCCACAAATTGTTTGGAACTAATTTAACAGGACTTATCTTAGTTAAATGAGCTAACTAATTACAACTCAATTACAACTCATCCTTATCTCCTTAATTAAGGGATAACTTCCTCAATCAAAGGGATAACTATTACATGACTTGACAAAGACTTCATGTTTGAATTTCTCCAACTAATTGACTCAAGATGAATGAACTAATTATTTTTCAAACAGTTGGTGAGACTAAATTCAAATTTTAATTCTTAATTTTAATTCAAGGACAAATTAAAATTGGAATATATCATGAAAAGCTATCTATAGAAATGCTATTTTTAGAATTTCTTGTTGCTATTTTCAACACAAATTTATATCAACCAAACTATATTCTCTTCTCTTAACCACAAAAAAAATTCCAAAAGGACCTCCTACTGATCAAGTGACTATTATAGGCTCTTAATTTCAAGCAATTTTCTCATGAAATTGGGTGTAGAAACAAAGAAGGAGGGTATCACTTACTTCTTATCAGAGCAATTCTGTATGTGCATGAAGGTTTTGAGACAATATCGAGCCATTGTGACTCATTTTTCTCCTCCCAACTCCTCCTATAGCTCCTCTCGCCCCTCTTATAGCAATTGTAGTCCTACTCGTAGCTTTCTCTCATAGCACTTTGTAGGCAGTGTTTGAAGCTCCTCAGTGGCACTTTAGGTTGCTCGATGCACTAGCTTGTCCTTCCTCTACCTGTTTTTGGAATGAGTGATGGTGCAAATGAAGTCGAGGAAACACATAATATCCTCTTTAAGTTAAAAGCTTGGAGTGCTCTAGTGACTTGGTATTAACATGAGTATCCTCTTTTGGACCGTTGTCCCCAATAATTGTAATCATTTCTCCCTCCTCGTGATTATCACCCCACTCTTCGAGGACACCACTTCATTTTGAGTTTAAATTTCCACGTTTCATGGGTGACTTAACTCACACTTGAGTTTAGTATTTGATGGTGGCCAAGTTCACTGGCCACCACCATCCTATTAAAACACCTTTTGTTGCTTAAAACACATTTTTGTCATTTTTATGTAGAGGGAGGAGGTTAGGGTTGCCATACCTGAGCCTACTTGTGGATTGAACTACTCCAGAGGTTTTCATGCTAGAGTTGGACCATATATCATTATGATAAAGGGAGTTGACCTCTTTGACTTATTTCATGTGCATGTCTTCATTCTTGATGCTACCTTGACTGTTGCTTTTGCTGTGTGTTTGCAGGTACCTCTTTTGATATTAAATTTGTTGCTACTGGTGGAAAGCCTCCTTGAGAATGAGGTGTCTCTTCATATCTGGAAGCAAAGCTTCATCATCCCTTCTGGTGGTGGAAAAAAATAATATCAGTGATTGTTGTGTGGCTGCACAGGCTGCTACGGGAGAAGTTTCTTCCCTTAACAATCTTTTATTCTCCCCTTGAAGTCTTCAGTTTACATGAGGGAGATGATGATAAGCTATTAGGATAGGGTTAGAGTTATGGAGGAGTAGGTAGACACTGTAGATATGGAAAATAATAGCTTCTGTGTTTTTGTCCTTAAGGTAGGACAAAGTGGAGAATTTGAGATTTTTTTTGGTGAAATGAGTGGATTGGTGATGGATGGGATGATGGAAAAGTCATAGGAGGACTTTATTTACCATTTTTCAAAGTCAATATGGTATTTTGGATTGTTTTCCTCCTTAGATATCCCTCCCGTAGCTCCACATGATCCTCCTGTAACATTAAAGGACCTTCCTATAGCACAGAGAGGAGGTGAAATTTGGATTTCTTAATGATGGGATGGTGGAGAGAGATAGTAATATGAATGGAGATGATAGATATGAGGTATATGGATGGAGGAATGGATGATATCTTGTAGGTCTTGTCCTATAGCCATGAAATCTTCCACTGTATACAATTATGCAAAACAAAAGAAAGGTTAGCAAATATTATATAAGCTTCTTCCTTGTTCTCTTTTTTTCTTTTCTTGAGACACATAGGCTACCTTAGAGGAGGTTTTCAACCTTCATGCCTACCCTAGGTGCCTCAAGGGATGTTTTCACATAGGGATCTTTATTATTTTTTTCTATTTTTTTTTTCTTGGCTGCCTCAGAGAGGTTTTCAACCTTGGATATGGCCTTAGATGCCCATAGAGGTTTTCATCCAGGCCTTTTATTTTTTTCAAATTTCTAGGAATGTTGTGGACTAGAAGCTTTGAAACTCCCAATCACATTCAATTCTTTGCCAACTGAACTAATAAATTCCTCCTTAAACAAAGGTCTTCTATATAACTTGAACTTATAACCATTTACGAGCAAGGGAATGCCTTCCTCATCAGTGGTTCTGATATGGACAAATCCATTTTCATGACACTTTTCCACTAGATATGGACCCAACCATATTTTCATTAGCTTCCCTTTAAAATATTTGAACCTAGAATCATATAATAGGGCCCAATCCCCTTCTTGAAAAGTATTTTCCTTAATATGCTTGTCATGCTAAACCTTCCTTTACAGTTGTATGACTTCAGTGTGTAATAGAGCTTGCATTCTGAACTCATCTAAGTCATTCATATGGAGAAACCTCTCTTGCTATGTTGTGGTGAAATCTAAGTCCAATTGAGTTTCCATTCTTAAAGTGTTATATTCAAAATCAATAGAAGGTAGAGCTTTCTTCCCATAAACCAAATCATACGGAGTGAATCTAGTGGTGGTTTTCCAAGTGGTATTGTAGGCCCAAATGGACTCTACGAGTATCTCTGCCCAATATTTCATGTTGCTACTAAAAACCTTGTGGAGGATGCTCCCCAATACTCTATTTGTGACCTCTAATTTCCCATTTTCTTTAGGATGATATGTAGTTGATGCCTTGTGCTTGATATGGTATTGCCTCATGAGAACTTCAAACACTTTGGATGTGAATTGTGCTTCTTGATCATTGACTACTTCCCTTAGATACCCAAACTTGTAGAATATGTTTTCTATTATAAATTATGCCACTTTCTTCTCAATTGCTTCTTTGACTTCCTTTGTCTCTGCCCACTTTGTCAAGTAACCAGTGCACACAATGATGTACTTTTGCTGTCCTGATGGTGGATCAATTGGCCCAATGAAATTCATGCCCCACTTGTCAAATGGCTCTAAGGCCACTTGAGGTTGTAGGGGAATTTCATCCCTGGGTGTGGGTTTTCCCATCCTTTGGCCATGATCACATCTAGTGGTATATCTCCTTGCATTTTGATGTAAAATGGGCCAATAGTAACCAACCTGTAAAACTTTAAAGGTTGTAATTTTTGCGGCAAAAGGACCTCCATAAGGACCATCATGACATGTTGAGAGGATATCAAAGACCTCATCTTCTCTTGTGCATCTCCTCGAGATTTGATCTGGCCCCAATCTAAAAATATTACCCCTAATCCAAGTGAAAGGAGAGATTTTCCTTACAATCTAACTTTTCTCCTAGGATGATAGATTAGGAGGGAACCTCCAAAAAACCAAGTAGTTTTCTATGTAAGAAAACGAAGGAGAAAGCACCGAGATGGAAAAGAGGTGCTCATTTGGCATTTGATCATCCACCATCTCTTCATTACCTGCAGGCAAGGTTAACTTGGACAAAAATATGCAACCACATTTTCTTTCCTTGGATTGTCAATAATAGTCAAGTTAAACTGTTGTGACAATAACAACCATCTAATTATCCTAGCATTAACATCAATCTTGTTCATCAAATATTTAATGGCTGCATGATCATATGAACAAAAGTTTGGTACCTAGTGATATAGTGCCTAAATTTGTTTAAAGAATGTACTACAACTAAGAGCTCTTTTTCAGTGACAGTGTAATTCAACTAATCTTTAGACAAATTCTTACTAATGAAGTAAATAAAATAAAGAAACTAACCTCTACTTATCCCAAGGCTACCCCCACACCTTTATATGATGCATCAGTATGGATATGGAAAGGCAATGCCTAGTTTGGACCTCTTAGGATGGGTGCAGTGGTCAACTTTCCTTTCAACACATCAAGGGCCTCTTAACAACTACTAGTCGAACAGAAATCTGAATCTTTGGCCAGTAAACCCAACAAAGGTGAAGCCACTTTAATAAAGTCTTCGATGAATCTCCTATAATACCCAACTAGTCCCAAGAAGCTCCTGGCATCTCTTTGCTTCTGAGGGGTAGGGACCCTTTTGATGATGGCAATTTTGTTTGGGTTTACCTATATCTCTTCCTTGGATATGGAATGGCCATGGAAAATCCCCTCATTCATCAATAACTCACATTTCTTAGGGATTAGAGAGAGATTCATTTCAATACATTTATTCAAAACCTTTCACGGATTGGAGAGAGCTTCATGGAAGTTACATCCATAAGGAGTGAAATCATCCATGTATATTTCAACAGAGTCATGAACCAATTCAACAAAAATACTCAAAACTGCTCTCTAGAAAGTAGCAAGGGCATTACACAAACCAAATGGAAGAAATATATAAGCAAAGGTACCCCAAGGACATGTGAATGTTGTATTATCTTGGTCTTCGGGGCTAATCTAGATTTGATTGTATCCACTAAATCCATTCAGGAAGGACAATAATTTCTTCCCTACAAGGCAATCTAGGACTTGGTCAATGAAGGGCAAGGGAAAATGGTCCTTCTCTATAGCCTTGTTGATTTCCCGATAATCCACATAGATTATCCACTTCCTATTCTTCTTAGGAACTAACACAAGAGATGATACCCACTCACTATATGAAATGGGGTATATGGACCCTGCATCCAACATTTTTTGCAGTTCTTCTTTCATAATGTCTTTAACAACTGGGTTCATCCTCCTCTAGAGTTTGTGCACAAGCTTGCATCCCTCCTTAGTGTAAATATGGTGTGTACAAACTAAGGGATGCACACATTTCATTTCCTTATAGTCCAAGCAAAAGCATCCAGGTGATGCCTCAACACTTTGCACAATTGTTCTTCCTATTTGGTCGAGATAGAAGGGTTGATATTTAAGGTTCTGGATGGGACAAACTCTACAATATTGACATGGTTTGGACTTGAGTCAATAGGGCATAGATCATCCTAAGGATTACTCCCAGATTATTTCATTAACTCATTAATTGGTATGGGAGTGGGAGGTTGATTATGAAGGATATGGCTAAGGAGATCATCTTCATCAGGTTGCCCCCCTCCTGTAATAATGTCCAAAGTGTACATTGGGTGGGGGTTGGTGTGATACAATTCATCTTCTTCCTCCTTTTCTAACCACAAGGGTAAGTCATTCTCAATAGAAGGCCGAGTAGGAGGATACAATACCAACTGTTTAGATAAATGTCCATTCTTAATGGTCATGTTCCCAACCCTATAACTAATGTAAGCATCAACAGTGGATGATTATGGCTTTCCCAAGATGAGAGAATAGCCATTAAACTTGGTTTTGGGCTGGAGAACTAGGAAATCATTGGGATACTCCCAAGAGTCAATGGAGACCATAACATCTTCAACAACTCCCTCAAGAGCTACTGTGGATCTATCTGCAAGATGCAACACTGTGGTGGTGTTTCTCGAAGCCCCTTGGAGGTTTAGCTTTAGCATGGTTTCCTTAGTCATCACATTGATTGTAGCCCCAAGATCAATTAGGGTGTTAGGGACTATAAGGCCATCAATGTGCACATATACTACAAGACTTCCAGGATCTAGATGTTTCAAGAAGATCACCCTCCCAAGCATCAAATTAGATAATTGTCCAACAACATTTATGGTGGGGGTGTCTCTTTTTCTTCTCCCACGTTTTTTGAAGCATTTCTCCTTGATGAGATTATTATATATGGGAACATATTTAATATCCTGGAGAATTTAATGAGCCTTCTCTTATATGCATAGAAACCCTTATGCTTCTTCTATGGTTGTACATGGAACTAGATGAGATGATAGGCCTAATGTGCCATTTGTTATAGGTTTCCTTCATGCAAATAAATGTAATAGGAGTCTCAGTTCCTCATTCTTGCTAACTGAGGCTCGAATTGAGTCCTTTTGAAAAGTGTTTATGCTCAGAACAAGAGGAGAACCAGACTCCTCCTTTTCTATCCTTCATTTGCACATTAATAATGCTCAAAATTTCGATTAAGAGTAGTTCAAAACTCATGCTCAGGTACATAGAAGACCTTAATATATATTTAGACTATGCTTAAAAAATGTGGCACTTTTGTATTATGCTCAAAATATCCATTCAACAAATTTGATCTTGAAAATAATATATGCACATGTATAGAAATGATCCTGGTGCTTCTTCCAATGAAACACACAAATTCTTCAATTCTCCCAAAAGTTCAACCTCTTATGGGGTGTGTTGGCTAGGATGGGTAAACCTCTTAGGAAAATGAGGTGGATTGACTTGAGGAACACTATCTTCTTTCTCTTCTTCAAGCTCTTCAAGTGGAGAAGGTGGGTGGTTATTTGGAAGCACTCTCCTAGACCGAAGGTTGATCTCTTGGATTTCCACAACATAAGTAGGATAAGATTTCTCTCCACCATATACCTCCTATGCTTACTTGTTGTTCGAGTTCGGATTTGGTTGAGTAGGCATTTGAGGTTGCTTAGGTGGAGTAGGATTAGTGAGCTGTGGTTGAGGTTGGGGTGTAGGTAGTAAATCAGGATGCTGGTTAACTTGAGGTCTCCATCCTTGTGATGGGTTGCCCCTTTGAGAAGATTGGGGTGGATATGGCTTAAAAGGATGGTTGATAGGTTGAGAAGGATATGGAGGAGCATACGGCCAGGAAGGAGGTTTGAAATAGGATGGATGAGTGGAAGAGTAACAAGGTTGCAAGGGTGCATTCTGATTTGGATTATAATAAGAATAATGTGCACCTTGCATGCCTTGTTGATACGGTCAAGGTCCTTGATGTCTTATTTGATTGATGAAATAAAGTTGCTCTGACCCCCCTTCTGCTCCTTTATATACAAATTTTAGTCCTAACAAAGAAGGGCATTTGTTTGTTGCATGATTTTGTTCATAGACTAGTCATACCTCTATGACATTTAATGGGCACTTATTCCTAGGATGTCTTTTGGTGCATCTAGGGTAGATAATAGCTAGTGCCCTTTCTACTTCCTCTTGCTTTATTTTGATTTTCATGGTATCCATTTGTAGTTCAAAGGTATGCATCATTTCACTCTTGAAATCCTCCAACATGTTACTTATCTCATTCTTAATGGATGTTGTGCAGGGAAAGGAACTGACCAAGCCTTGACTAGCCCTACCCTTCTTCCTAGCAGCCCTAGAGTTATTCTTGAACACAATTTTAATGTCAGAATAGGATAACCAATAGATATCTCCTCCAGACAACATGTTGAGGTCTTCCAACATATATTTCTCGATCCCTCAGAGAAGAATTAGTTTGAGTGATTCATGATAAAGGGTGCAGTTGGCCCTCCTATGACTGACTTTAAATATCTCCTCATAGTCTTCTAGGGATTCACTAGGTCCAAGAGTCATCCTAAAGATTTCCTCCTTGGTTTCTTTGGACCTACAATAGTCCCTGTACTTGCTATTGAAGGCCTGTTGCATTTGGGCCCAAGTAGTGATGCTACCCTAGGAAGACCCATAAACTAATGCAAGGTTTCATCTCTAAGGGTATAAGGGAATAAATTCAGTTTCTTCTCATTAGAGGCATAGTCATATGTCCTACGGGCAACAATAAATTCAAACATGAAGGCATCTGGATCCTCAAAGGTTAAGCCATGAAAGTGTGGAAGGGAAGTAGGGCTTATGTTTTTCATTCTAGCCTCTCCATTGGTCTCTCTGATAGGGAAAACCTCATTATCTCTATTTTCAGCCATAGTTTGGGTAGGTAAAGTGGGCTCTTCTTCTTCCCAAATAGGTTCTTAAAAAATACCAGATTACTCACCTTGAGGTCCTTCTAACTCCCCTATAGTCAGAGATGGAAGCTCACAGTCACTGAAGAAGAGTGGAGGTTGGCTGTTTGAGGGTGTGGGGGTTTTTAGTAAGATTTTTCCCTAATTACCTCTACTCCTACGAGGCATGGACGTTTTTTATTTTTTATTTTTTGTTTTTTCAAAAAATGTATGCAAAATAGAAAACAATGCTTAAGCATAAACAACATATACTTAGACATATCCCCAAAAACAATGCCAAAAAGTGGTGAGCCTTGGCATTGCACCAAGAATGTTGCAACTCCCAAGGGCTCCTCAACTTAAATTATCAACCTGAGGTTCCTTCAAACTTTGAGGTGACAGTGCTATAAGCACAACAGAAAGGATTCTAGTCATGCCACCCTTAGTTATGACATTAGATCAAAAGTGTTCAGAGACCCTTCCTCCTATTGAATTAGAATGAAAGCTTGTTGATAAAGGTACAATTGGAAATTTCTTCTAGCTATGAAAATAGGAATTCTATTGACTCAACTTGTAAATGCTAACTTATCAATTCAAGAAAGGAAAAAGGCTAATCTGCTTGCATAAAGAAAGCTATGTTATCTTGCAGAATTCATCAAATTACTAGATCTACTTGCAAAAAGGAAGCTAATTTATCTTACATAATTCATCAAACTACCAATTAGAATTACATGTACCATCTACCTAGTTCACACTTGCTTATAAATCAGTAACCTACTTGCATGATAAAGAAACTAACTCTACTCCCTTTTTGCAGTGAAGAAAAGGGTTGGAGTGGCATATGAACTTTGCCTAATCATAAACTCATATCTGGGCGTCATTATGAATTTATGATAAGTCAAAGTTGCAGTGGGGATCAAAACTAATGAAGGAAAATGCTGCTATAAACGATTGCTACAGGAGGCCTGTAATGCTACAGGAAGGCCTGTAATGCTCCAAGAGGGCTTCTGAGTGGTTTTTGAAGGTGAAAGCACTGTCTTGAGGGTATGGAGAGGTGGATGGAAGTTGAAGCAAATGGAGGGAAGTTGATTTGAGCCCGTATCTAAGCTCAGGACCTCTCAGAGGCCTATCTTTCACTAGGATGAGTGCTCTTGGTGTACTAGGAAGAATGGCTTATAAAACAGGGTTTTGTGATAGAGCTTGGAAGTGGAAGGAGAAGATGAAGGAGCTTAAGATGGAAGTGGTGAAGGTTCCCTTCCCTACATGTCAACCAACCCTGCAATCAATCACATGCATGAATCCATTTATCATTAACAAAATGAAATAAATTATGATGGAAAAGATGAGTTAAATTTAAATAACATATAATTTATGCAATGTCACTGATCTAATCACTAGACCAACTTCTAATCTACATAAAGAAAATGTAAAACATGACAACTAACACTAATATATTTCCAAGAAATCATAAACATAATCTTTTTGACTGTGGTTGTGAATCCTTCCACTCATTCACCCATAAGAGAGGTGATGTAGAGGCTGCAACAATGGGATTTTATAGATTATTCTCTACTGAAATGCAAGAAAATATGAACTAGTTGGAATCAAGAAGAAACATAAGTACAAGACGAAGCACTGAGCTAACTGTTGTGTGTTTAACACTGTTGGTTTTGGAATGTTAGTTTTGGTGTACTCCAACATCATTATCATCGAGTACAACTTCCGTCCTGTCCTTCCAAGCTATGAAGTTCGAGGTTCCCTCCAAGGCATACTCCAATCTCAATCCATTGAAAGACATTTTCTCGCACAAAAGAAAAATTGCTTCACTAAATCTGTAAATCAATTTTTTTGAAGGAGAAGATCTATTGACTAGTTTTTATTGTGTTTTCAAGCTCTTATACGATGTAGAAATAAATAGAAATTTGCTACTACTGATGAATTCAAACAGAAAACAAAAGATTACGAATTTCCTCCACAATTTTGTGGAATGGAAATCACAATTTAGAAACACATGCAATGACATGCAATCATCAAAACCATAAGAACACAATGACTTACAGGGGAACCCAATTGGGAAAAAACCCTCTTCTATTTTTCATCAATCATATGAGAATGAGAAAATATTACAATGTATTGCTTCAACTTTGAAGCACACCCTAAACTATAAACTTGTTCTCCTGTTTAATGTCCTGCTTTGGCCAATGCTTAGCCAATTCAAGCCTCCATTCCTCTTATTTCCTTACACAATTCCCAAGGAATTGATCACCTGCTTAATTACCAAGCATGTACACTCAACTAATATACAATTGATAATTACAATGTGCCTTTTCCTCCACTCTAACTAGGCAATTTCAATTCCATGCATGTCTGGCCTATTTTTAGCCGATTGAGTAGTTTAATTGAGAGATCAGTGAGTTAACAACAGTTCTACTACTCAATTGACCTTCCACTGACTCAAATAATGAGTTGAGCTCTATTAATTGAGTTCAACTGAAAATAACTAAACTAGATTGCTAAATTTTAGCAATCACTACATGCAAAACTCTACTCCAAGCTTATAACTCAAATTTACTGACTTAACTAGTAGACAAGGCCATGCAACTCTAGCTAATTGCAATCCAAGTTATCCAGTTGATGTGGAAAACCGGATTACTCAATTTGTCTATGGCACAAGTTAAATTAAGTCTTTCTTGCTACAATTTCTAACAAATTTCGACCTCCACTTCAAGTCTGCAACTTTGGCATGTAACTGTCAGCCTGAAATTAGCCCAGAAACCCTAGACTTTTGCACATGTGGAAAAAAATAGGTCATATTTTGGTCTCCATCCTTCACATGGTATTTCTCCTAGTATTCTTGTCCATTCACTCTTGTTTTTCCTTGTTTTCTTATTTCAAATCAAACTTCTTGAAATGATGTCTGAAATGAGTTGAAGTCCCTTCTATTTATAGTTTTCTTGAGGCAAGGATGACTTGGTCTTGGAGGAAAAATTGAATTTCTAGAATAAAAAACAATAATTTTCTTTTGTCACAACAAGTCTAAATGGGACTATAATACATGATAAAAATTCTTCTTTGACTCAACAAGCCCTAAAAGAATGAAGAACATGCTTTGACCTAAAATTTGAGCATGAAACCCATGCTTTGAATAAATAAACACTCGTTTTCTTTTTTATATAAAATACTGAATGTCATAAATACAAAAGTCATTACGTAGATCAAATCTAATTACATTCTCCTACACTCCCTCTTAACGAGGGAGGTATTAATAATCCCATCAAGAGGTATAAGGGTTCTCAAATTGAAGTATTCTCATAAGAAGAGTTAGATTGATAAGTCATTTTTTAAGCATCAATATCATAACCAACATTGTCATCATAACATGGCCATAATTTGACAAACTCTTCTTGTTTTAGAGCATAATGTTGGGAGGCTTTATGTGAGACACCACATTACCTTTAAGGCACATACTCCATACACATTTTCACTAGGTATGTCCTTTTAGGACTTATCCTTGTCTTGGATTACCTATCCTCAAGGAATATTGGTCCTCTTTGACTACTCTTATCTTGGATTCCCTATCTCATCCTCAAAGATTATTAGTCTATGATACTACTTCTATCTTGGATTTCCAATCCTCAAGAAGTACTAATCTCATATGCTTATCCAATCCTCTAGACCCCATTTTCTTTTCATGACCTTCACTTAGATGTATGGCTATTAGTCTTGGCCTAGTGCATGACACATGAAATAAGAGAATATAATGTCCGTCATCATACCCTCTTAATCGGGGAGGAGATATCCACCAAACCAAGCCTACTTCTTAAGTATTCAAGCTTCTTTTTTGGAAGTGCTTTTATCAGAATATTAGCTACCTAATCATTTGTAAAGATACAATGTAGCTTCATGACACCATCTCAAACCAATATTTTGATATAGTGGTACTTATTTTGAATAAGCTTTGTCCTGGCATGGAACACTGGGTCCTCGGTCAACCTTATGCAACTTTGGTTGTCACAATCTATAATTGTAGGGGTTAATGGTTCTTCAAATAAATATGATAGAAACATTCTAAGCCAAAGAACCAAATTTGAAGGGACATAATGAACAATGCTCTAAAATTTGAGAAGATGAGAATTTCTAGAGCTAGAAACCTGCCGACAATAAAAGAAAACATTGAATATTTTTTTAATTAACTATTAATAGCTCCATCATTTCACGCTCTCTTCTCAAAATAAAAATTTCATTGCCCTGATGATGGACTCACTAAGCTAGTCCGAAACGTTGGTTTCTATAACTGTTCACAGGTTTTTCCACAAACAAAAATAAATTCTACCAACCTGTATGGACTCTCTCTTTAAAACAAAACAACCTCTTTGGAAACTTCGATTGTAGCAACATACTCAACTTCATCACTACTCAAAGCAACTATTGTAGCTCCCAGAGATAACCTTGGATTGATTACAAGACCAATGCCTAGGCACATCTAGATTCCGTGTGTCTCATAGGATTTTCTAGAGATGGAGACATCACATACACACACACACACATAGGGTTGGTTCATTCATCCAAAGGTATAAGTCATGCATGTTTTAGGTATTTCTTCACATATAGAGTTCACATAAATATCCAGAAAAAATAGCAGAGGACGAGTACTTCAAGAGGTTTACAATTTAATAAGCTTTGCAGAGTGTAATGAGAGAAGGTAAAGGGAGAGCACAACTCATAATATAGAGCCCAAAGCATCAAGTATTCCATATTTGGCACATAGAGCTTGAAGCAAATAAGAAATTATATGATTATTTGAGTTACAAGTAGATGTAATGGACCGAAAGAGGCTGGATGTTATGATTCATGTAGTGCAGTTTTAAAGATATGGTTTCAACCATTTCATACAAGCACATGCATTAAATTAATCAATATAAATGGATCTGTAGGAAATATGAAAGATTTCTAGAAACTTTTATGGCATGAATTCAAAGAGGAAATATAACATAATCAATTTAAACAAGAGGGTAACACACTGTAATTCTTGAAGGAGGGATCACCACCATTACTTTGATATTCTGAAGAGAACTGTTTCTATTAAGACATATAGTCTGAAGACACATATATCTTCTTCTTACAAATTGGTGAACCATTGTGAAGTCTTGCTTCCTCTTATTTATTTTGGAGAGGGGCGCATGTACATTCATTAAAACAAAAATATCTTCGGCTGAGTCTCTGCTATCAGGTTGACTAGTTGTCTCGACCAGGATGGCTCTATGGCCCAAAAAATATTACAGAATTAATTACCACATTGAAGGAAGGCATGTTACATGAAAAAAATAAGTAAACAACCAGACATAAAAGTAAATGAAAAGACTTTGTGCCCATCCTATGATTGCCTCTGCCTCAGGCTATAATTTGCTCACGATATGGCCTCATGTGTTTCTCAACTGACCCCATCTCTTCTGTCTTTACTGCTCGGATGCCTTGTTCTGTGGAGTATGGAGTGGGTTGACTGTAAGTGCCTGTTTTGGTGGTTCTTTGCTATATAGAGGAGTGAGGCTCCATGACGAGCCATTAAATCTTACTGAGCTCCCCATACTATCTTCAACACTCGGCATCATACTTACTTTAATGCCATAGTTGCCATCCCATTCGCCTTAAGAGCCATGTACCATGTTATCAAGGTTGCAAGGTGGCAGGACTTTTACTCTTGAAAGCGCTACAAAACGACGGGCTCTGATGCTCCTTGGCCCCCTTTTCTTTAGCCCCTTTCTACTTTTCTTATCATATGACTGAGGGCTATAACTAGGGGCTTATCCCTCAGGCACTAAGGCCTTCGGGCTCCTGTTTGGGGGGCCTTTTTCATTTGTTACACAAAATACCTCATCTTAGTGCTTGATACACTTTACCATTTGGCGTCTCCCTTACTAACTTGCGAGCGTTGATCAAGGGGATCAAGCCCACTAAAGATATTGCAATCGCAACCCCGGAGAAGGAGGACCTTTTACCTTATTTTTCAGTGTTGGTTGACTATCTGGACACAGGAGATTTATAGGCTCAATCACATAATATATAGCATCTGGGAGGATCCTTGCTTATCGCAATCGCAAACCGAGAGAGACTGAGGTGGAAGAGTGCTTTAACCTTTGCGACCGTAAATCACCAATCACTGGGGGGTGACGTCATCATTACCACGTGTCACCTTGTGATTGGTGAAACATGTCACCAGAAACGCCCCCATAGGACCCGTGAAAATGCTGAATCTGCGTGCAACTTGTCATCCATACTGCCACATCACTCGCCGTACCACCACGTGGAGGAGAGAGAAAGGGTCCGCTCGGCCCTAGTTTTTCAATGAATTTCCTTTGTAAATGATTTTTCAGCCTTCCCCAGAGCTTTTACGCTATATCACAAATCGATGATATCGCAAGGTTTTTATAGTGATAACCCCTTTACTCCACCAATCACCGATTGCCGATATCATAGGATTGTGGGATGCAGGACTGTGGGAATGAGAATATGCGGGACTGCAGATTGCGAGAATGAAACATGGTCGATATGCGATATATACTGTGAAGATGTAGGATCGAGGGAATGCGACATGGCCGATATGCGATATATACTGTGAAGATGCAGGATTGAGGGAATGCGACATGACCGATATGCGTGATATATTGTGAAGCAGCGAGACTGTAGGGTGCGGGACTGCGAGATGCATGGTATGCAAGAGTGCGACATTTACCATATTCTGCCATGTGGAGGAGAGAGAAGGGGGCGAACCAACCTTTGTTTTTCATGGAATCCCTTTATTAAATGAAATCGGCCTTCCCTAATAACTTTACATTATATCGATGAATCACAACCCCACAGGATTTACTGAGTGGCGACCCCTCTGCTTCACCGATTCACTGATGGCCAGTAGTGCAGGATTTACTATGCTTGAGCCTAGTTTGCGATCTACCTTGGTCCTTTGGGCTTTTCTCTTTGCTTTTTAGCTTCTCAAGGGGAAGTTTAAAATTGCTCTATCTCCTGATCTAGAAGTCCATTCTTAGACTTCCATATACCATTGGAAAGATCTTTCTGAGCACTATGTAATGGGGAGGGTTTGATTAAGCTCTGATAACTTCTATGGCTTGGGAATGTGGCTTCAAAATTCACTACTCTTGGGCATCATTGACCAACTGGAACACATAATGCAGTGAATGACAACATTGTCTCCAATTGGGGACAGTGCTTTGCTAACAAGGTGTTGAGAACCTGCAGACTAATAGCTTTTCCTTCCATTGGGCACAGAGTCATTCTTAAACAAAATATAACTATGTGAACATGGACCCTTGCAATAATAACTGAGAAATTCAAATAAAAATTTGAATACACACACACACACACACACACACTGAATATTTACAATGAGTAAGAGACAACTATCTCTAACTTTGAAAATAAAATTTTAGGAATTGACCATTTACCGACAGTTCCGGCAATTCACAGTCCAAGTTTTTAAGCATGTAAGTGTTATTTCCCTTCTCTTCTACAATATTGAAGGGGTCAAACCATAGCAGATCAAATTTTCCATGTTTTCCTTTGTCTTCCCGTCGAGCATCCCACCCGAGAACTAAATCTCCTGGTTGAAGAGGTTTTTCCTTGGCCTTTTTTTCAAACAAAGATTTCATCTTTTGTTGGTAGTTGCATAGTTTAGCCCCCACATGTTCTTTGTTTTGATGAAGCTTGACCAGGTGATTTATCCTTCTTGTCAAGGGACTTGGATCTTCCTATGTTTCTTGTAGTAACTTTGCCACTGGCATCACTAATTGGACCGGGAAGACAAATTCCTTGCCATATACAAGCTCAGAGGGTGATTTCCTAGTGGATCTTTTAGGTGTTACTCGATTTTCCTAAAGGAAAAAATTCAGTTGGGAGTCCTAGTTCCTTTGGTTCATGGTAATTGTCTTCTTTAGTGCCCTCACCACTGTTTTGTTTGAGGACTCAACCAAGCCATTACCTTGAGGGTAATAAGCGGTGGAGTGCCCAATGATGATGTTGAATTTATGGAATAAGCTGGTGAACTTGATAGATTTGAAGACCTGAGCATTATCAATGATAATTTCAAAAGGACAACCAAAGTGGGATAGTATGTTCTCCTCTATGAATTTTATCACCACTGGGTCTGTAGCATTTCTAGCTAGTATGGCCTCTACCCACTTCGTGAAATAGTCAGTAGCTCAATATCCACCTGTGTTAGCCACTGGATGGTGCATTTATTTCTCCTATGAAGTCTAGTCCCCACTATCTAAAAGGTTCCTACATATGCACATGAATCAGGGGGAGAGGAGAAAACTTTTGTTTCTCAGCAAACAATTGGCATTTTTGCCACGACCTGGGAATAAACATCTCCAAATAACGTAGGTCAATAGAACCCAACCTTGAGGATTTTAGGTGCTATGATCTTCTAGCTATAGTTCCCTCCACATTTTCCTCCATGGAACTCCCTAATTACTCTATGGGTCTCCCCTTCCACTAAACATAAGAACAATATCCCTACCGGGTCCTTCCAGTAAAGCAAACCATTAGATATAATGTATTTATGTGCTTGTAATCTCAGACTTTGGTATTTAGATTTATCCAACCCCAATGGGCACCTTAGGAATAAGAGGTAATGAACAATGTTCTTATACCATGGCGATCCCTCATATTTGGCATAGATCTTCTGCTCAGATGTTTTAATCCCACTCTGATGATCCTCTGGTCTACCTTCCTCTGTGATCAAGTTTATCCTTAGAACTTGACAGTTGGATTCAGATAAAACCTTGGCCAACCCCTGGCCTTTAATGAGCTTGGTAGTCATTATTTCTAGTTCATATTCTTGTATTTTAGCTATCCACCTTCTCCTCTTTCATTCTCTGTCTCCCTGCACCAGGATGTCCTTGACTGCTGTCATTGGGACAAACACTATGATTTTAGATTGCAATACATACATACCAAATTCCTTCAAAGCCTTGACTAGTGCATAGGCTTGTTTCTCCAACATATTATATTTTAGCTCAACATCCCTTAGGACTTGGCTAAAAAGGAAATGGGATGCTCATAACCTTCTTTATTTTTTTGTAGCATCACAACAACGATAGTATGTGGAGAGGCGAAAGAAAAGATGTAGAAAGGCACTGAATAATTGGGGCTGACTAACACTGGGGCTTCAGCCAAAGATTCTTTGATTCTAATGAAAGAATCATGAGGGACAACGCTCCACTTGAATTCATTCTCTTTCTTGATCATGTATGTAATACCCTTGACTATCTCAGCATGGTTGGGTATGAATTGCCTCATGAAATTTGTTCTCCCAAAAAAGGCTTGGACCTCTTTGTTATTCCTCGACAGAGGAATATGGCTGATGGCTTCAACTTGTTTAGGATAGATCTTCACACCCTCCTGTGCTACTATATGCCCATGTAGCTTCCCCTAACTTAGGGTGAACTAATATTTCTTAGGATTCAGAGATAGGCTGTACCTCTTGCACTTCTCAAAGGTGAGCTTTAAATGGAGGATATGCTCTTCATCAGTCTTGGAAAAGACTGTGATATTGTCTAAGTAGACCACCACGAATTTATCTTGCTCACCTACGAAAGCTATTTCTATTTATCTTTGGAATGTGCCCCCCATGTTTATCAACCTAAATGGCATGTGGGAGTACATGAATGTTCCCCATGGGGTGGTGAAAGCAGTTTTTTCTGATCCTCGGGGTGAAATGCCACTTGGTTGTATCCCGAGAACTCGTTCATCATGGAAATTCTGGCTGCACCAACCACCTTCTGCAATATATTATCCATATTGGGAAGTGGGTAGTTATCTTTTAGAGACACCCTATTGAGATTTTGGAAGTCTACACACAACCTTATCTCTCCGTTCTTTTTCTAGACAGGGACCAAATTAGCTACCCACTCAGAGTATCTCAAAGGTACTATGATCTTCACTTGTAGCAACTTCCTTACCTCCTTTTCAATGGAGGGGAGTAAGAGCGGATTTATTTGTCTGAGTTTCTTCTTACATGGTTTTACTTTGCTCTTCAAAGGAATCTTGTGCTGAATGATGTTAGTATCAAATGATTTCAAATCTTCATAAGACCAAGCAAAAACATCTTTGTAAATTTTGAATAGATTTAGGTACCTTTGTTTTTACTGCAAAGGGATTCATTTAGATAACCTAATCATCTGGGGCTCCTCCTCTGATTTGATGTTGTAGTATTCTACTTGATCATCCACCCAGGAGCCACTCGTTCAGAGGCTATGTTGTCCTTATTAAAAAGTCTTTCCAGTGGAACAAGTCCACAAGGGATGGTGTTCCCTTTCAGTTGCAAAATTTTGTGCCCAACCACTGTGTCTTTCCATGAAGTGGCTTCTTGTTCTACTTCCACTTCTTATTGGTTGATGGTGGAGTGGGCGAACTCCCCAATGACTTCTATGAATCTTTTCACCTGCTCCTCATCTTCGAATACCTGCCAGTGTTTGACATTATCAGGTATTGAAGGTCTGTATCTAACTTCTACCTCATACCTAAGGAGTGGATTTTGTGGGGGCCTGAAAGTGCTTACAGCTACTGCAAGGGAGTCAACCATCCTATTTTCTTCCCTGGGCAAGAATTTCATGTTAAAATTGAAGAAGAAATTATCTATTAGGTCCCATCATTCATTTCAGCATGTTCTCAATCTGGGGTGTTTGGCCTAGAATTGATTTCTGACCTGCCTTACGACCAACTCAGAGTCTCCATAGACTGTTAGACATTCAATATTCATATTTTTGCTGTTTGCAACCCAAGGAGAAATGCTTCATACTCCACTACGTTGTTGGTCGCCTCAAATTCCATCTTGAATGAGAGGGGTGTCAGGCTGCCCTTCGGAGATACCAACATTATTCCAGCTCCATTTCCCTCTTTTGAGTTTGCTCCATCGAAGTACAATTTCCATACTTCTTTTTCATTTAAGTGCTGGTGTTCCAGTTGCCTTGCCGAGAGTACTGATGCTTCTTCTAAGATGTTTTCATCTTATTCTAGGAATAGGTCGGAGAGGTCACTTTCATTCGCATGTACTGGGGAGTTTTCTAAGCCTTTAACTTGGGGCACAATTTTTACAAACCTGGATTCTCTGTACATCCTCCTTTGATTGCCTCTAAACGTGGGGATATTGGCATAAGTTTGGTCTAACTTAATAGAGCCCCCTACCTTAGAACCCCAAGATCTAGATAAGAGCGTGTCGAAACAAGGAGGAATGTCAGCCACCACTATGTCCATTACCACACTCTTCACAGGGATCTAGACCAGGTTTACTACTAGATCCTTTATCATCCCTAAGCACTTAAATATTTTGGAGTCGAAAGAGTACAAGTCTTTGTATGGTATGGTGATCTCCAAGCTCAATTGTTCCATCACTGATAATTGCATGAGATTGTGTGAGGCTCCTGAATCCAACATGCAATTGTGCAATAGAAGGTCGTGGATTACTAGGGTTATGTACAAAGGTGCAGTGGAAGGATCCAACTCTTCCACATGCAGCCCAAAGACAACCATTGGCCTCTCTTCTTGAAGGTTTAGAGAATCATGGATGGGTGAAGGGGTGGATGGATGTATGAATTGAGATATCTGAGCTTTATAAGTAGGTTGCTTTAGAAGCTCAATTAGGGGGACAATAATCTTTACCTTTTCAAGCTCCCTAGGAAGATTGAATGTAGGTTGGACCTTGTCTATACCTCCTGACTCTACTTCTCCTTCATTTCCACCGATAGTTTTATGCAGAACATGTGTCTCCTTTGCTATGTGCCCCTCGAAACTATTTCCTTCCTTATTTGAGTGGACTTTTATCTTGGAAGGGTCAGGATTTAGCTTACCTTTCCCTTTATCTGGTACCGAGGGAATATTTTGGGGGGCAATTCCTTCTTGTTGCCCTGGTTCCCTTGACCTTTTATTTGAAGATCTTAGATTATACTTAAGTTGAGGATGTGCTTGCACAAAATCTGCAAACTATTTTCAATAAAAATCTGTACCTTCCTCATCTGCGGCTACTTCTATATCATGATTGGCCTCCTGGTGAGACATATTCTCATGTTGATCATCAGAGAAAGCGGAGTACAAGTTTCCCTGCACCTCATGTGTATTCGATGATTGTTCATCGAGATCATCTTCTAAATATAGAAGATGAGGGATCTGATAGAGCTGCTCCTTTCTTTCTTTTGGAAGTATTTATAATTGAGGCCTTCTATACTGTGGGTATATCCCTCGTTGTTTCCTTGAGCATTTTGTTTCGAGAGACTCTTTTTCTCAAGTTCGAGCTTTCCAACCTTTTGTGATAAACTCCTGATGAGTTTATCCAACTCCTCCAACTTTAGATCTATTGATTCTTTAGTTTGCCTAGAGGAGGATGCTTCTTCTTTCCCTCTTCTATCTTCAGTAGGCTCCTACCTCCCTCTTGACTTCCTTGCTGAAGCGAAATTTGCCTCCACTTACAAGGCATCAACTTGGAGTCAATATAAAGTGAGAGAATTGCTCTCCCTTAGGGTGAAATCAAAGTCTAATTCAACTGCTCCGAAATATGCTACACGAGCAACAACTGGAGGGGGCTTTACTTCAGTAGGAAAATTGTTATACTGCTTACTGAACCTCTTATTAAACTCTAATATACCCTCCTTTGGTTTCTTCCTTATGGCATTAAACTTTGTGAGGAGGTACTCATGATTTCTCTTCTCACCCCACGTTTTTGTGAAAGAGGTTTCAAGTTCCTCCCAGGTAGTGATGGAGGCATTTGACAGGGTTTTAAACCATTTTTTGGCCTCTCCCTCCAGGGATTGTACAAAGAGTATCAATACCACATCCAACTGTTCTACGTTTTCATTCCCAACAAAATCACAAAATATTTCAATGTGATTTTGTGCAATGTTCTCATCCTCCCCACTGAACCTAGGCAGACTCTTTACGTGGTCTGAGGGCATTGCACTCAGGGTTTGAGGTACATGAAGGGTTGAATATTTGTTTAGCAAAAATGTTGGGAGATCCATCTAAATTAATGGGGGGGGGGATTGAGATTGGCTTGAAGCACTTGAGTCAAAACTGCAGTGGTTGGAGAGGAGGAAAAGTATGTTAGTGTCTTAGGAGAAAGTCCTGAGTAGTGAGTAAAAGCAGGTTGAGAAATGGATGAGGAAACTTCAAAGGTTGGTGAGATGGTAGCACAGTTAGGGGGAGCTTTATCTTTCCAAACTTTCCTTAAAATTATTTTTCTGGGTCAAATACAAATGGGGCTTTTTGCTGGGATGTATCTGAGTGAGTATGAGGCCTTTTAAGAGCCAGGGTGATGAATTATCATGAGGGGGGTGTTGAGTCGCCAAGGTGACGTGAATGCAATTAGAAAAGACTTTGCTCACCTATACAAAGAGTGCTCAACTTGTCGTATCCTAGGGGAAAAATAATTCAATACGTTCCTCGACAACGATGCCAAAAAATGTTGTAGCTCCCAGAGACAACGTTGGATTTCCTACGAGACCAATGCCTGGGCACATCTAGATTCTGTGTGTCTCATAGGATTGTTTAGAGATGGAGACATCACACACACACACACACACACACGCACACACACACACCACACACATATATATATTATGTAGTATATTTATATATATGTGTATATGTTGTATATGCTACAAATACATCAATACATACATCAGATATTACAAATATATACATATACAATACATATACATACATATACATAATATACATACATAACATATATATATATATATATATATATATATATATATATATATATATACTAATATAAATATATTATATAGTGTTGGTTCATTCATCCAAAGGTATAAGTCATGCATGTTTCAAGTATTTCTTCACATATACAGTTGACAGAAATGTCCAGACAAAACAGCAAAGGCCTATTACTTCAAGAGGTTTACAGTTTAATAAGCTTTGCAGAGTGGAACGAGAGAAGGTAAAGGGAGAGAATAACTCATAATATAGAGCCCAAAGCATCAAGTATTCCATATTCGACACACAGAGATTGAAGAAAATAAGAAATTCTATGATTATTTGAGTTACAAGTAGATGTAATGGACTGAAAGAGGCTGGATGTTATGATTCATGTAGTGTAGTTTTAAAGATATGGTTTCAACCATGTCATACAAGCACATGCATTAACTTAATCAATACAAATGGATATGTAGGAAATATGAAACATTTCTAGCAAATTTTATGGCATGAATTCAAAGAGGAAATATAACATAATGAGTTTAAACAAGAGGGTAACATACTGTAATTCTTGAAGGAGAGATCACCACTATTACTTTGATATTTTGAAGAGAACTGTTTCTATTAAGACATACAGTCTGAAAACACATAGATCTTCTTCTTACAAATTTGTGAACCATTGTGAAGTTGTGCTTCCTCCTATTTATTCTAGAGAGGGGTGTGTGGTGAAGTAAATTATGAGTGCGGATGCAAACGATTCCTCTAGCCCGATATGGGTCTAGCCACAATCGATACATTCTATGGAAGATTTCCTTAGGTTAGAACCAATTAAGAGGGCCTACCTCTTAGTACTCTTATCCTGTTGATGATGACCTTGCTTGCTCACTCCAACTATCTCTCGTTTCCTTCTTCAAACGCCTGAAACAAGTAAACAACAACAAACAACAACCATGATAATATACAAATTGTAATTCAACCTACTTAACAAGTCAAGAAACATTAAGCCATATACATGTAAGATGCCACATTATGTAGAAAATCAATCGATAGTTTCATATATATTGAATCAAGAAGAGATTACAACCATTGCCTTGACGTTGCCATTCTCCTCTGACAAAACTAGGTTCCCAAACACTTCCATTAGCATTCCACAACGACCTCAACAATGATAGTTTTAAGGCTTTTTCGTTTATGCTTCACACTAAAACAAATTCACACTTCTTCCTCACACAACTAGAGAGCTAGAACTATGAATAGCTTGCTATTTACTCTAAACTTAATTAGCACTAGCACTAGCACACCAACATTAACACTTCAACACTAGCTTGTGCTTTGGAAAAATGGAGGTTTATATAGCATGAATGGATGGGAGATGGTTCCTCTTCTCATGGGATAAGGTCTTATCTCTTGGGGTAGTTCCATCCTTATAGGGGAAAGGATCCCAAGTTGACATCCTCGACTCCATCCGGCTCAACCATTTACCATATTTATGTTATGAAGATTCTAGAGCTGGAAGCTTGAGGTCCTTATTTAAAAAAATTTCTATAAGAGGATCGGTACGACTGGAACAAAGCTCAATCGCTCTGGTCGTCACTAGGGACGGTGTTAATCCCTACATATCGATATGACGAGGACAAGGGTCATTAGCGCCGGTCTTGTAAACTGGGAAAAACAGAAGATTTTGGGGAAATTGTGCAAAAGGGAATTGTTTTGCTCATGAAGAGGGACACAATGGGAGTTCCTTCATGAATGGAAAGCATGTAGGGTTCACTGTAGAGGTCCTCTAGGATCAAGGAATGGGGAGTGTAGAGACAGTGACAAAATGCTGTGTAAAATATGCCCCCCAAAGCATGAAGGCCGAACTAGAGTGAGGGATGAAATGCTTTATGAATCATTGCGGGGAACCAGAGTCTGTCGTT
>APFE031702962.1:0-10621 GCA_000404065.3 Pinus taeda
CTGTAGTGATCTCCCGCAAGGTCCTCAAGGCTCCATGATACATATGTCCCATCCTGCGGTGCCAAATCTCACACTGCTCAGAACTGCTAGCTCTGCTGTCGGTACTATTACTCAATGCCAAAAGGGGCTGGAATGCAAACCTGTACACCTTTGCATGGCGTACACCTATCACTCTAGCTGACTCAGCTGGAGCGCCCCTGGGATACATCAACACCTGTCCTCCCTGAACAGTACCTCATATCCTCTGTCCTCCAAAGCTGAGACAGATATGAGGTTCTTCCTCATCCCTGGCACATAAAGAACCTCTGTCACTTTCAAGGGAGGTTTGGACTCCCTCTGAAATGTCAGTGTCCCCACTCCGACTGCTCTAACAACTCTGTCATCACCGAGTACTACCTCTACATCAGTGCCACTCTCTGAAAGCTCTGAGAAGTACTCACGGACTCCTGTCATATGACGTGAAGCCCCACTGTCTACATACCAGATACATGTAGATGCTCCGCTAATCGAGGAAAAAGCCTGCTCCCTCTGAACCTGTATGGCAGGTGATCCTACACTAGAGGACTCACACATAGTGAACGCAAACTCTCGGTCAAAACGACCTGCAAAGTCCTCAATCTCTGCTGAAGCTGCCAAACTTTGGTCCTTCCCCTTCTTCTTCTTCTTCTCCGGACACACAACTGCATAGTGTCTCATCTTTTGACAATTCCAACACTTCACCTTGGAATAGTCCTTCTGTGTGTTTACCTGTTTACCTTTACCTTTGCCTTTGCCCCCACCACTGCTTGTGGAAGCCTGCTTCTTCCCTTTGCCTTTCTTGCCTTCTGCCACCAGTGCTACATCCTCATCCTGCTCAACTGGCTTGGCTGCCCCAAGCTGACCTTTCCTGATCTCTGTCTGAATGCAATCATCCCAAAACCTCTCCCATGTGGGAAGGGTCTCACGTGCACAAACCCCATCAGCAAATTTCATCCATGAACGGGGGAGGCCATTTACCGCAATCCGCACCAACTCAGTGGGTGGAATGGCCTCTCCAATCGCTGCCAACTCATCTCTCACATTAGTAATCTTAGTGATATATCCAGCTGCACTATCATTACCCATCTTAATGTTCTTCAGTTTCTCCTTCAGAACCATTTTCCGGTTCTCATTGGTACTCTGGTAGAGATTGGACAATGCTGTCCACATCTCATGGGCATTGCTCTTTCCTCTCACATGAGGAATGCAATGGTCTTTGATTCCGTCTAGAATCAGCTTCTTACCCTTGTTGTTCTTTTTATTATAAGCAGCCAACTGAGTAGCATTAGTAGGTACAACAACAGGGGTCTGTGTGGTATGCACCATGATATCCCAGACTTTTGCCTCCTAAAAGATACTCTGCATTCTCTCCTTCCAAAAGCTGTAATTTGTATGCCCATCCAACCTATCCTCCACCCTCAATCCCAATGACATCCTGCTGTCCCTAAACTGAAAAATAGCACTGCTGTAGTAAAGATAAAACCTGCTGTTTATGAAAAATCAGCTTGCTGGAATTTTCTGAGTGAAAAATCAGCAGCTGTAATTTTTCTCTTTTGCTATCCCAAACTGCCCTTCAGCACTCAAGCTCTGATACCATGTTAAAATTTCTGTTTTCCCACCCCGGTTTTCAGTTTCTCCTTATTTCTCCCATGTAGTTAAATGCCCTTTCCCATAACCATACATTCAACAAGCTGAAAAAAATAAATTCGCTGAAAACACAAATTCTGGAAATTTTACAGAATGCTGGAAATTGCAGAAATAAAAATCAGCAGTAATAAACAGCCATTAAAACACATTAAAACACTGATATTTTGGTCAATGTGACCCTGGAAAAACCCCCTACAACTCTTGGGGAAAACCAGTTTGAGAGCTTTTCTTTATTTCTGGAAAATGTCTTTTTACAGTAAGAGAAATATTCAGCAAAAAATCAGCTAGCAAACTTTTACAACTTATCTCAGCCTTGCTGAAACTCAGCCTTGCTGAAAAACTGCCCTGCTGAAACTTCGATGTTGTTACTCCGCTGCTGAAACTCCGCTGTTGATACTCCGCAGCTCATTGTCCAGAAATCACCCTTGCTCTCTTGCTCTCCTTCTCTCAATCTGCTCATAAAAGAATTGAATCGAATGTAATCTTTTCCTCTTTTCCTCCTTAATATAACTCCAAGTGACTTTTGGGTGATCCAAGTGACTTTTGGGTGATCCCTAAATCCAATGGCTGAAATAGATTTAGATCAATGGCTGAGATTAAATGCACATTTAAATCTCACTTTCTATTTTTTAATTCACCCACTTTAATAAAGTCCCACTTAGTCATTTATTTCCAAAGTCACTTTTTCCTTTCTAATTTTTCATTGACTTTATAAAAGTCACTTTAAAATTAGACTTAGTAACTTTACCACTTAAAGTCACTTTTAAATTAGATTTTAACTTTATAAAAATTATAAAGTCACTTTAGGAGAAAAATTATCTTTTGGACACTTTTCTCTAGGCCAAAGATCAAAGCCTAAGGGAACCACCTGTCCTCCGGTACCAAATTTCAACAATGTTCATCATTTTTCACTATAGCTAAGAGGATTTTTTAATCAATATAAATTTTGAGAAAATTTTGAATTAAATTATACTGATCCATAACTTGGGTTAAATTAGGACAAATCAATATCTTTTTTTGTGGCTTGCACAATTCATGGTAATGTTCATGCTTTTAACATACAAAATGGGACTTTGAAACTAACTTAAAATTTGAGAAGATTTTGAATCATGTTATAATTGTGAATTTTTGGCCATGAAGAAAGGGACATTTTGTAGTGCCCCTCTCTAATTGACAAACTCTGATATTAAATTAACCTTGATATAGCCTTAGGGCTTATACTTTATTCTTTGAGGACCTCAGGTTGAGGATCTAGACTCATGACACTATTATCAACGATTGAGATATTCATGGTTATGATGTTTTGCTTTACATTGATATTATGATAGCATGAATGGTTATAAATTTTATCTAACAGTATTCTAATGATTGCATCTTTTAAATAGTTAAGTTTAGTATCTGAATTTATGATGAGGGTAGTAAAGAATATGTATGTTCCCTACTAAAAGTACAATGATGATAAATTTGATAGATAGGTATATTTCTATGATGTTACGATGTTGATGGCTTAATGAATATGTATGTTTCCATTTATGATAAATGATGATAGCCATGAGGGATGTGTACCCTTTGTTACCTACTTCCGTTAGTTCAGGCTTATAATGGACAATGATGTGAATGACCAGGAATCGTTAATGATGCTATTATGATAATGACTAACAGTGAGAAACCTTGTTGCTAATGATTTTTGAGTATGGCAGGAAACAATCAGAGGCGTTCGCATATGACATGTCGATGACACCCGGTTTGATGAAAATTCATATTGTTTTATCTTTTAGAGCCTAAATCGATCTTGAAATCTGCCATATATGTTTAACTATATGTTGATGATATGTTAATGGTGGCAGGCACAGATTTGTTGCTTGACCGAATGACTCACATATGGGTGATGGGGTTGTACAGGTGGATGGAAATACGTGGGAGGGGTGGGACAGAGTCCCTGATCTCACCCACTAGCACTCTCGCCGTGACTGGGGCTGGAAGGGTTGAAACACCTTCACCTTGAAGATCATGATGCCATGAGGGCAGGTCCCAAAGTTGGGTCGCTCATGAGGAACCTACTGGGGGGTGCGCATCAAGGCGGATTCCTTGATCCCCGGCGCCATTAGTCTCACTACAGCACGCAACATAAGAGATGTTAGTGGTCTATGACGTTGCACGATATTTTCCCCTCGTAGTCACTGGATGCTTGAAGGGCAAGTGGTGTGGCACCCTTGGGATTTCAGGGAAATTCTTGAAGGGCACAACCAACTTGGCACCCTTGGCATCATAATTAAACTGTTAGGTGTGGCACCCTTGGAACTTCTAGGGAAGTTCTTGAAGGGCACAACCAAACTTGGCACCCTTGGAATCATTAAAAATAAATAATAATAAATAAATATAAGTAAGGAATTAAAACTAGGTAAAGTTACATTAAGGGAAAATGATGATTCGAAACCAAGGAAATTAAATCAAAAATAAAACTTGGAATAAGGAGGATCATAGGAAGAAATAAATAGAGTACCTTAAAAATTCTACCCTCCCCATGTTGGAAAATTCTAAGTAGATCAGGAGGTTTAATTAGATAAAAGGGGAAGACAAACATATTGTAAGGATAAAGATTAATCCTAAACCAATTAAACCTAATTAAGAAAAGAGGAAGGTGAATTAAAATAAGAAAATAAATTAAATTTAGAGAAATGTAGAGAAGCTCCATGTGGCATCAACTAACATAAGAATATCCCTCTAAGAGATAACCTGAGTTAATGTAGGAAGTAGATTGGGGATAAAATCTTGACTCATTAATTGACTCCAAGTAATAAACACAATTTAAGGAATAAAAGGGGGGAATAAAGAGACAACTAGGAGAAGAGATAGGAATCTTGTGAGGTGAGGAAAATATTAGTTTTAAATAAAAATTTAAGTAAATAATTTTGGGTGACCCTTGCTGAGAGAATAACACATGGGTAGGTGAATAATCAAGAATTAAATTAAAAGAAAAATATTATAATTATGCATGACATGCCAAGTGTCACCTATGAGGACTCCTATAAAAGAAGGGGAAAGCGATGAGAGAAGGGACTTTTTTTTGGGGGGGGACCCTATTGTTGGATGGATGATATGATGTGAAAGAGTGACTACGAAGCTATAGTGAGTTTGGTGAGGTAGAGGATTTCTTTTAGAGAGGGGACTCTGGAGCTAAGGTTGCTCTCCTCTGCCAACTAGATTCTTCCTCCATTGTACAACCCCATTGCAGCTCGGGGGTCCGCGGGGAAGAAGAGTACCCAAGGAGTAGGCTGGGAGGTTAACCGGTGGGTCTCGTTTTCAGATCAAGTGCGTCATCATACACTCGCAGAAGTGACCGGCAACAAGGGAATACCAGCGACAACAGAGCAAGCGGAGTCTCGCCTTCCGGTGTACGGTACATGTGTATTGCGTTACTACTTGATCTTAGATTAAAAGTATGTAAATGTTGTGTTATGTTCCTGAAATGAGTATCAGCAATGCGTGTGTTGAATGAATTTGAAATCTCAATGCGTTTCTTTACTGGTTGTAATTGTTGTGTAAAAAAAAATATATATATATATATATATATATAGTTTTGGCAAGGGGGTCCTTACACTTGGCATCAGAGCCTAGGTTCACACACTGGGCCTAAGAACAATTATTATATGATAGCAAAAAAAAAAAAATTTAAAGTGCCACCCAGTGATGATTATCCACACTGGTAGTACCCAAATGGAAACACAAATCCAAGGCCCTTTGATAGGCCATGGCGAGCACCATCCACCGATAATTATCGGCACTGGTAGTATGCTCTCAAGCAACCTCCCTCTTAGAATGAGCGTTTTATAATAGTATCATATAACATTCTTGCTGACTATCTTGCTCAAAATCACCGGCAACAACTTCACACACACATACCTCTTCATATAATGGACTGGAATTGGCGCAAGGGAAGGATACTGCTGGAGTTGGGCTTGTGGTCTCCTGACATTATTTGCTTACAGGAGGTGGACAGATTCCATGAACTAAAAGAGGAATTGAAGCAAAGAGGCTATGGTGGAATCTGTAAGGAACGCACTGGGAGAGCCACAGATGGTTGTGCTATTTTCTGGCGCACTTCACGGTTGGCACCAATGTAGCAGAGATTTGTTGAAATTTATATTGATCTGGAAATTCAACCTTTAGGGAAGTGGATGTTTGAAGATTAACCCAAGGTCATTTTATGATTCAATTGATCATTAGTCGACTTTGTTTATGGGAGGATTTGAATTGATGCATGAGGAAAGCATTGAATATAGTAAGCTTGGTCTCCGTGATAATGTTGCACAAATCTGTGTTCTAGAGATTCTTTGGTAATGTTTACTTAGTCAAAATACCCGGGCAATGCACAAGTTGGACCCTGTGATTCTGGAAACAGGAGCTCTCCACCAGGTTCTCAATGCTTCCACCACTACCATGACCAGACCCCGAGCTACCAAACCCTGAACCTCCCCCACTGCCATTACGCGCGGAGGCTATCTTTGCAGCAATACGACTCTGAACTATAACAATATTTTGACTGGAGCGAGCTACATGAGGAATATATTGGCAAGGAGTTTTAAAATCATTTTTAGTGAATAGAACAGACGCTCTTGTTTTAAACTTAAATAGCATTATAGGTAATGATTTCAGTGCCTTTATGAATCAAGGAGTTGATGAATAATTCAGTTAACTATGAGTAGGATATAGCAGCAGTATATGGGCTCTGATTTTAAATTTCTTTTTGGTCTCACCAAATATGTTCACTTGTTTTGGATATGTAGGGTTACTATTTAAGTTTGAGGTTGGACAATTCTATGTAAATTGAATGACAAGCACGTCTTGTTAGAAAATGATATTGTAATGTCATGACTCGTAGCTAATGGTGTTAACTTTTAACTGGAGTATTTTATATCATGCTTGTATTATACTTCCATGTATTAATATTATTTAATGTGATTACTTATGAATAACAGTATAACTATTAGTCATGCATGTACAAAGAGTCATGTTCAAATATATAGCCTCTATTACTGAACATTGTATCATTTATTCATCAGTATTTAATTAATATATTTTATTTTTGAGTGCCAGTGCATAATTGTTCACATTAATTTTCATGGTAGAACCCTTTGGACTGGTATTAGAGCAGAACTACATTGGCCTTTGGCCATATTGTCGTGTTTATGGTTTGAACTTTGAACTTTGTAGGCCCATGGCCATGGAATAGCCTCCACAGCTTAAATATTGTTTTGCAAAGTGAATTAGAGACAGACCGAAAATGGACAAACAAAGAAATGCTAGTTTCAAGAAAATAAATCACTGCCCAAGCTACCTGTGGTAGGAAATAAAACAAATATAGCGTCTTTCTTCGACATCTCGGCCAGCTAACACGACTCTGTTTTTTCCCTTTGTCAAGCAATCTATATTTTGATAAATTCTGGAACATACTGCATACTGTATTACTTATTGCTTCTATCTTCGACATTTCAGCCAGCTAAGGTGTGATATGGCCCTTTTGATGTTTTCTGACACTCAATTATCCTTGATGACCTCTTGAGATAATTTTTAAGAAAGGCTTTTTGGAATTTTGATGGTATTGCTCTTTTGAACAAAGAAAGCATCCACTATTATGATATGTTTGATTAAGGAGCCAATGCAGCCATATTCTAACACGGAGGTTTATCTATTTATAAAGGTCTTAAGTTCTCGAGAAATGAAATCATGTCCTTACTTCCTGATGATGGACAGCACCTTACACAATTAGATCGGTCGGTGCAATGGTTATTCTCAGCAAGCAATAGAATCTTTTTCCATTTGGTACACAGTAGTATTCTCCCATTTTATAATATTTCAGTTTTTAAATTTCACTGATCTTCTATGCTTATCTAGCAGAAACTCATTTCAATTGCAGAATAGTTTGGCTTTAATATTTCATACAATATAGAAACCAAGATATGCTCAATAAAGGCCTCCATGGTCAGTGTGATAACAGCAATCATTATTCAAAAAAATGTTTTCTTTAGGTTTCATGACAGCCTTAAAGGATGATAGAAGTTGAAGATTTTAATCAAAAGGTGTGTCTTGCAGAATTGCTTCCAGCAATACTGGGAAGAGTTCTTGCCATATTAGATAAGAAGAGCTGCTTGTGGGGAATGAATTAATTCTTGACCTGCTTTCAGTATTGATCTATGAGTTGGTTTTGCATGCCCACTTTGTACCGACACTGGATGTACTCTTTAGTCCCTTTGGCCTACTTTTGTGGTCACTTGTTGGAGGTTAATAAAGTTATTTTATATTATCTTACAACTGCCATTTGCACAAGAGATACTAACACACACAAAGGAACACTTCTTGGGCAAATTGAAGCTGTCAATATAATTATTTGTTTACCACATCACATTGAGGACCTCTTGTTAAAATAAAATGTCATCTCCAACCTGAGAAGAATAAATAAGGCAAAAACCAAGTTTATTGCATTGATACCTCAAAAAAAAAAAGTGGCAATGCAAAGGATGCCCTCGCCATAGTAGCTTTATAAAATCAGATATATGTTCATAAAACTAATGTCACTAACTTAGTTGGCTACAAAACACAAAAAAAAAAAAACATCTGACAGTATAACAAATTCTGGCCAGAAAGCAGCAATGTTCTTTGATCACAACATGACTAGTGGTAATTCTTCAAAATCAGATTTCTATAGCTTCAGAAGCATAATATCTCAAAATTCTAGATTGACATAAATGTTATGCCGGATATAGATTGATATAAATGTTATGCCCTCAACCATAATTTGTCCTTCCCACGTGCTTCAAAACCTCCCATCTTCGAAACAACATAATTAAAAGTTCCAAAGATACAAAAAAAATTTGGCTGCAAAGTCACTCAAACCACACACCAAGTACAATATTGCCTTAAGTTTTTAAAATTGTAGAAGGGTTTGAAAGATTTTGGCATTTAACTAATCATAATAGCCACGTTCATTAACCAACAACTGAAAGAACTTGGCAATTGCTATCAGTAATGTTTCTACTTGTTTACAAGTTAAAAAATGAGGTTTCCATGTTTTGAACTATAAACTGCGAGTGTCTTGTATTTTAGACTGTCAAACATCTAGCATCTTAGATACTAGATATTTAAGAACAGAAATGTTGTCTTTTTATTTCAGTGAAATTAATGGATGGCAAAGCCAATAGAAAAATCGTTTTGTGATTTTTCCGCTGTAGGGTTTAGGGTCTAAACCATACAGAGATGACCCCTACTTCAGGTGCCTATGTTTGATTTTGTAAAAAAAAAAAAAAAAATTGTGACAGAAATGTCTCAAGTTGATTTGGCTATTGATTTTTATATGGTGGTGCAGTCCAATTAGGACCATAAGATGCCTTGACAGAACTTTGGTCTTCCATATGACTGAAGTAACCCTGTCTAGTGCAGTTTCAATAGAATAGGAAACAATGCATAGTAGCAAATAAATAGCTGCTATAACATGTTCAGTGATGACTACTTTCAAGAAAATTACCAAATTAGGAAACCTAAGTAAAAACTCTCATGTTAAGGGGTTGTTTTCCTTCTCTGAAGGAGACCCCAAAATATGCACCGTATAACTTGTACTTAAGCCTCCTGAAGGGAGGAAGTCTAGACAGTTTCTTTTCAGCAGTATCAGGACATATTTTATCATCCACAATCAGTCAAAAAAGGACTGAGATTTTTGTTTGTTTTCTTTCAAGAAGATCAAAACAGCAATCATGTGAGCCTTCAGGTCTGCTCAAAGTTTTTTACAGAATGTAAACTTTTTATTTGCTTAATAAAAAGTTTCGCTTTTTTCTCCGGGGAAAAAAAATAAAAATAAAAACTCTCATGACTGATTAACTGAACTAGATAATCACAGCATTTACAAAACACTTGATTTATGGGATGGAAATTTTACAAATATGCAATATATAAGTGAATATTTACTAATTAGTTAATACATATCTAATTTCCATAGCATCTTTTAAAAAAAGCCTAGGTCACAAGGTCACAAGCCAGACAGTTTAAAAATGCATATGCCATTTCCTCCATCTAAATCAACTGAAAAAGAGAAAAATGGAGACCAATGTGGTGCTTTATGCTTCATATATCAGACATGAGACTCCAGCAACAAATGGAGCAATTTGATCTTCAAGTCACTATAACCAAAGTTATGACTTTGCTATCAAGCAATGGAATAGGAAAAGGAATGTTAACACTAAAAAGGTGGATGGTCTGCTGATTTTCAATGCCCGCTGTAAATGCAGGAAATCATTGCCGGTGTCCAAATCTCTTCATTGACCTTCGTACTCTTTTCCTGCATCAATTATATTTTGACACTAAAGTTATGTAGCTCACAATCAAATTTGAAAGTAACAACTTTATCAGCAAATGCCAAATCTCTACATGTCCACACAAGAAAATCATATCCAAATGAAAATCTTGTTGAGAACAATAGGAAGCATAGAAGGAGGATGTTCACATGGGGACTGATTGAGGATTTTTATAGTAGACTAGAGTACCTGCCAGGAAACATTTTTCCCTTATTATCCTTTCTCTTTCCATGCATATAAAATTTTTCTTGTTTCCGTTTTGCTGTCAAACCATCTCAAGTAAGATAACTATCATTATTTATTCCAAAAGGAAAAATATGGTTATTTGATAGACAAATACTAAAAGGAATAAAGATTGATTTTATGGAAGATAATGCAACTTAAGAGTGGGATCCCAGGTCTTTTAAGGAAGGATTTTGTTGTGAAAGAAGATAAGGAAAAATATCAAATCATGGAACACAGGACACTGGGAAAGAAGCTGAAGATAATTTGACCAGCTAAGTACAAATAGTTTGTGTATTTGTGCATTTTTCTTTAATGTCCTATGTGGCTCTTTCAATTATGAATACAAAAAAAATTAAAATAAAATAAAATAAATAAATAAATAAATA
>APFE031702962.1:26189-85316 GCA_000404065.3 Pinus taeda
CTCTAACTTCATCATCAAAGTTTACCCCTACAGAACATAACTAACTTGTAACAATATTAAAATCATTTAAATGGTCTACAACAGATCCACCTTCCAACATCTTCATATTAAATAACCGTTTTATAAGAAATACCCTTTTTGAGACCTGTTGAAGGCCCCGAAAATCGGGTCGACAACAAGGGGGATACTCGCCCGGTCTAGACCTTGGTTGGCATCTCCTTATCCGTTTGGTATAGCGGGTCCGACTGGGGATCTGGGACCAGTTTCCCAATTCAGTGTATGTATGTGTGTGAAAGAAGGGTTTTTCTGTTCAGACTGGAATACTTCTATCTAATCTAATGCTATGCTATGTATTCTAATAAACAGAAAAAACATCGAAATTTATGCTAACCCGGGGTGTGATATTTCTTCTATGCGATCTACAATGATTTCATACAATAACTGGTAATAAAGATCATTCAGCTATGATAAGAAAAGAATTCGATAAAAATGAGCTACTTCATATAAGAAGTTAGACAAAACAGCTGTTAAAACTTATCGCATAAATGAGCTATTCATACACTAAACATAAACAAATAGTTATCACCGTACAAAAGTGCCAAATGATAACTCATACATTCATGTTGTAACATATAAATAACTAAAAATTGAATATCGCTTTAACGCATAAGCAGAAATGGTTAAGAGATAAAAGTACCATTTATAACTAGCCCTACTTATGAGCTTCAAGCAATGATTGATTTATCTTTCTTTGATTCAACATCTACTAAGAGTACAGAAGTGAAACATCAGTAGCAGATATCAAATGCAAATATCAAATAAACCCTGTTATATTCATTCACCAAAACCTCCTCTGAGGGTGCAAAAGTGCATGTTCGGAGGACAAGTTTTTGATAAATCTCTGGACCCCTCTCTAAATGCATGAGAAGGGTTTAAATACTACTAACTAATTCTAAAAATAAATTATTACAAAAATAAAGGATACGGTTTAAATGACCATCCTTATTTCAGGAAAATAAAACGAGATTAAAACTAAAATTAAACTATTTTTATGCTTGATCTCTGAAATCACATGTACGCAGCATCTATTTAAGGAGATTTGGGTGGCTAACTTCCGCTTTCAACTGGGCTGAGAAAACAAAATCTATGAGAGCTGGCGACATATTTTCTGTTGCATTTATATTGCACTTCACAGTCATCCATTGGCTATGTGGTTTTACTAAATATGTCCAGTAACAATCCCAGTTTAACTTACTTAGCCTCTGGATTACTTTAGCCTTTTCTTGGGCTCTCTATTTCCAATTTGCTTCTAGCTATTGAGCATTTGGTAAGTACCCCGGGGTGGTTTTTGCGATCAAATTTTCCCTGTGTAAATTCTCATTTACACAATCAATAAGTCTACTTGCTGTCGTGGTTGCTCCTTCTGTTGCTTGCTCTGCTCCCCTGATTTGCTCGTCCCATTTGTTAGAGAGCATTTCCTTGTGATTTTCATTAATCCTTAGTGCACCTGCTCTTTTTCCCTCCTATATCTCTTGCCATACCAAATACTCAGTCACTCGTTTGTCAATCAGATCGTAGTCACTCCCGCAATTCTATTACTTGATTAGTGATTTTATCACTAATCTCGCAATAATGACTCCACTGTGATATCTTGTGGCCCAATGCTTCTTGCTGTTGTAGTAATTGCTCATTTAGGGAAATGGACTATGTGATGAACTCTTTGAGCTTTGGGTCATCCTTGTGCATCTCTCTCAAATCATGTAATTGTTTTCCTTTCTTGTCCAAATCTTTTTGATAGCTTAACTGCATTTGTTGGAAGTCCTGTTGCAACTTTTCAAGTTGTTTCTGCGCTTCGCTATTGACATGGGCTTGTTACAATTCTTGTTGTAATACTTGTATCTGCTGCTCCCTTTCTTTTAGCAGTTTTTGTACCTCGGATGCTTTGTCGATTATAGCGGAGGCGTATGCTCCTGCGATCTGAGATAGTTTGGTGAGATTTTCCGTGGGTTTGCTTGTGGGATCTTTCCATTAGACGTCCAATTGTTCTGTATTTTGAGACAGAGTTCTTTCCAGCTTCATTTTCTCTCTCTGCTTCCTTACTACTGCTTTATCTTGTGGGCTGTAAAATACATCTATGGGAGGAATTTTTTCTACTTCTAGTATAAGCTCAGAGGATGGAGAAATAGGAATATGCTCCACATCCGAGGCTTCGCTGACTATTCCTGTGACTACTTCTTTTATTATCTGTACATCGCTAACATTTGTCTTCATGGTCTATCCTTCAAGATTGATCAAGTCATTGAAGGTTTCCCATTCTTTATCTAGTTCAGTTGTGACTGGTGGTGCTTGGATGACTAGAGGGGGAGGATTTCTTTGCGGGAGCCAATAATCTACTGATGTAGAAGTTCTTTTGACTAGGCAGTATCATTCACTGACCCCTCGTTCTTATTTAGTTCATTTCTAGACCTTTTAGAGTGTTCAGATGCTTCTTTTTCAGATTTAGACTTAGATCCGTTGGTACTGGAACTTCCACTGAGGCTGACACTTGGAGTCGGCTCTCTTAGGGGTTTTAGGCATAGATTTTCCAAAGGGATACTAGCCAGCCTTCTTTCCCTGTATGTTTTGAATCTTTGAAATTCTTTTGGGGGTAGCTATTGTTGGGTTGTGTGCAGAATTTCTTCCAATGTGTTTTTCTGCTGAAATAAATCATCAAATAAATCTTTTTCTCTGGAGAATACTTTTATCTTGACTATTGTTGTAAAAATTGTGGGCGACCTCATAAGGGTCAAATGGCCTTGCAGTGAATTTAAAGAGTTGTAAGCACGTGATATTTTTTACTTCTGCAAAGGCGTGACCTACATCAAATAGCGAGAAGGCCCCACAGGCTATAGGGAACTGTGGCCAGATAGCCTTCTTTTTGTCTTTTAATTCTTTAGTTAGGCCTCCTTCTCCACAGGTTTGGTAGGAAATCTCTCGGGCTAAGAGTTTATCAGGAATATATACAGGCAGAACATGAAGGGGTACCGAACTTCCAAAAACCCTGACATAAGTAAACATTTCTTCCCCGAACCATCTTGCGACAGTGAGGATGTCCACTTGTGCTTCAAGTGAGCATCTCGGAGGGTCTTTATCATACAAAATTCTATACAAGGGTAACATAACTCCATGACAGATTTGGTAAAAATATGGGACGAACTAAGAGTCCCACAACTCTTTGTGATATACATGAATGGGTAGAGGATCTTGTGTTGTCCACTTCCAACCCATAACAAGAAACTTGGAAATATAACATATCGTATCCATTATATACGCAGAAAGGTAAAAAGGAGGATAAATCCTCTGAGCCGTAGCTCTTTTGGACCGGTAATTGCCAATGGTTGTGGCCAAGTTATCAGATAAAACTCTGGCCCAATCTACAATGGTAGAATTTGTGGCGGCATCCAATAATGGAAGCCACTCCCATGAGAATTTGTTAATATCTGGCATTCCAAATATTCTACAGAGCATGGCAGCAGCAAAGCAGTATGGAGAGATAAGAGTGCCAGTACTGTACATACCGTGTTTATCTTTCTTGAGCGGCTCATCTCTCCTAGACCAATCTTTGGTAGTTTCTGCCAAGTCTGGATTTTCTTTCGCGAAATTCTTGGCAAATTTTTTGTTGTAGATCGCCTGTGGTTCTGGTAAATGATACATGAGCTTTAAATCATGTGCGACGAAAGAACCAATGAGTCCTTGACCATGAACCTTGAACTATCTATTTTTTATTTCTGTGTTATCCAATATCCATTTGACCATGTCCGTGTATGGGAGGATTCTTGGTCTTGTTGTTATCCGATGTAAGAATGAGCAAGCTAGCTCTGCGAGGGATGCTTCAGAAGAGCTTTGTGAGCCTGCGACAGCTGCAACCTCCATTACTCTGGGATTCTCCTCTTCGAGTATGTTATACATTCCTTCCCATGTAGTTATTCCTACGTCTCGATTGCAAGCCGTGTTTGTGTACAAAGGTGCCATTTTCTCTTCTTCGGAGCTCGGGGCTTTGCTTTTCTTTCCAATTTCGGCCCGCATGTTGTGTTGTATAGTCCTCTTTTCTCCATGCCTGCAATTCATAAGTGAGGTGAAATTGAATGACAAGGAAGGGTGATGGGAAAGTTTTAAATGCCGTAGACATACCAAATATACCACCTTATGTGAAATGTTCTTTAAAGAGCACACACCCATATTCTATTAATAACTGACAGCTAACTCTTTTTATTAGCATTTAAAGTGCATAACCATGTGTCGGCTTAGGGAAACTACTTTTCTTGAATAACGAGCCCGACAGATTTGCGATGGAGCGATTTTGCGATTTGCTACCGCAACATCGTTGATCGCAATATCGCAAAATCGCAGATCACAGAATCATGCTACCGCAACATCGCAGCTTGCGGAACCACAAAATTGCAAAGTCGCAAAACCGCAGTATCGCAATATCGTGATATCGCAAAATCGCAAAATCGCAGATCGCAGAATCATTATGTATGACAAATTTTTTGTTAACCTGTTTCTTGCGATATGCAATGTTCCGATCGGTGGCATCGCAAATTGGCAGATTTCTTGAAATTTTTTAAGTAATTATGTTGAATGTGATGCGATATTTGGTCGTTATCGTTATCTCATGAATATTGGGATCTGTGTTTGTGAGGTGGCATCCTGCTATTTTCTTGCGATGTGATTTCCTTTGGTCGGGTAATTTTTTACCTTATCATAAACTTAGATTCTAAGAGTTTCCAAGGTGGCTTTCTAAGCTTATGATGGTAACTTTATTTGCGAAAAAAGAAAATTAAATGCTACTTTAAACTCTTCGAATTTTAATAACTAAGAGTCCCCCCTTATTTTATTATAAAAGAAGGAGGGGGGTTGTTGGTGGCCACAACAAGGCCGAGAGTTTTTCATATAGTTTCTTCAACGCCTTAATCAAACCCTCTGTCATTTTTTCCTTCAAAATGTTGAAGGCAACCAACGCTACGAGGCACAACCGTACTGTTTCGAGTGCCTTCCTATCGAGAAGGTTCCATTCTTCATCTATCATAATCATCGACATCTTTATTTTCCTGCCCAATGGTAGGTATAGATCTTTTTGATACAGATAATCTTCCATCTGCATCTTCCACAGTGAGAAGTTTTGGCCATTAAATTTCTCGACCCTAAACTTACCATCTTCCGCCATTGCTCCCACTCGAATGAGGAACCCTTCTTTCCTGCGAGTTTATCAGCCAAATAGACCTTCGGCTCTGATACCAGTTGTTAGAAAATTATATATTACGGAGCAACGGAACACATAAAATATTGTAGAAATATAACACAGAAAACGCATAAAACAAGAGAGACATAGATATACGTGGTTCACCCAGTTTGGGCTACGTCCACCCCGAACAGCTAGTGCTTCCTTTCTATTATCCAGCAAAATGAAGAGGCACAACCTACAGTAGATCTGTTGTAATATCCTTTGTTTTCTCTCACAGTCTCACCTCTCTGCTTCTCACTCAAAGAATACACATCTATTACACAACCTCAAATACAATGCCCTCATACAAAGAGAGGGGTTGCCTTCTAGGGCAAAAAACCTTAAACTAAACATAAGTTCTACCGTCAGATCATCCGCCTAATGAACGACCCAGATTGACTAGAAATTATCATACTTTTACAAGGCAATTTTACATCTATTTTTAGGTTCGGGTGCCCCTTTAAACCCCGCCGGGGGACTGCTGACCCTCGGATCCCCCAACTGGAGGGGGATCGGCCCCCCCCAAACCCCCGCGGGGGGGACAAGTCCCCCCTGCGTGGAGGGCTGTATAAAATTCATGGGGTATACATCCGGCTAAAACAAAGACCTCTAAACAATCATGCTCCATACTCAACATGCTTTGACTTCACCCTTGGTGAATTTGAAGAGGGATGGGAAATCCATTGATCCTTTTGTCCTTTCCCAACTATCTTCAGTGATTTATCTTTCACTCTTTCTTGGGCTTTATCTTCACCTCAACTCTAATACCATGTTCATTTTAGGTATGTTCTATGCTTAGAGAAATTTATTTCAATTTTCACAGTTAACTCAATATCTTTTCCAGATTAGCAATCATATTAGCATTAAAGTAAACCGCAAATAGAACATAAACGTAAATCAAAGAAGACAAGCCAAGACAAGAGGACACAAGATGTGGCACTGGCCAGGTACAAATCCCAATGTGGGGAAACCCTTGATCAATTCTTCTTATATGTTCTTCAATAGTTCAGCACACAGAGAGAGAGAAAGAGAGATAGTACATTTACAATAGAAGTCAACACTTAGACTTTCTAGATAAGAGAATAGATCATCTCTACATGAGATCAGTTGAAGACATGTTGCTTCAACTGATTCTCCAAGGTGACTCCTTCACATATCATTGTGTTGCATCTCGTCATCATGTTGCACCTCACTGTGCTCCACCATGCTGCACCCATCATCACATTGCTGGACCTCATGACCATGTTGTACACATCATACTGCTACACCTTATGTTGCCACTATTGTCTCATGTACCATACTTCTCTCCCACTATTAGTGACATTTCCATTCCATGTTTTCCATACTTATGTCCCATTTGCTTGCTCCATCAAGCTTCATTGCTATCCCAAGTACCATTTCCGCACTTTGTTGCACCATGTACTAGTTGTCCCATTTAGACATGTTGTATCTTGCTACTCCATGTACTAGTTGTCCCATCTAGACATGTTGTACCTTGCTATTCCATGTACTATCTGTCCCATCTAGACATGTTGTACCTTGCTACTCCATGTACTAGTTGTCCCATCTAGACACATTGTACCTTGCTGCTCCATGTACTAGATGTCCCATTTAGACATGTTGTACCTTTCTACCCCATGTACTAGTTGTCCCATATAGACATGTTGTACCTTGCTAATCCATGCACTAGTTGTCCCATCTAGACATGTTGTACCTTGTTGCTCCATGAACTGGCTGTCCCAACTAGACATGATGTACCTTACTGCTCCATGTATTGTTTCATGTACTTGCTATCCATGTATTGCATCATGTACATCTATACTTTTGTCCCATTGTAACACCTACACCACACATAGATTTCCATGTTGTCACCTACAACACACATAGATTTCCATGTTTTCACCTACAGCACACATAGGGTCCTCCTTACGTGGCTAGCTCTCCTTTTCTAGCTGTGTATAGGTCTCCTCAATTGTTATGAAATTGGCCTCTCTTTACTGTGGACTTAGGCCTCCTCTAACTGTGGATTTAGGCCTCCTTTAACTACGATTTAGACCTTCTTTAACTATGGCCAGACTTCTACCTCAACTTCTTCTAGAGCTCTCCTCCATCTACGGCTAAGTCTCATTTCCACCTATAGTTAGTGCTTTTATCATGATTGCGGCTAGGGCTAGTTTGTGGCTCCATTTAGATATGCAGCTAGGGCTAGGTCTCTTCTTTAGGACAGTAGCTTAAGTCTCTTCTAGACCAGTTTTGAGGGAAGTTTAGAACTTCTCCTTGATGTGCTATAGTAGTCTCCTCCATGACTATGTTAAGGCTGATTAGGGCTTCTTCATTAGGGCAGTGTAGAGCCTAAGGCACTCCATCTAGATAGCATAGAACCTTTCTCCATTAGGGCAGTGTTATCCCTTAGGATCTCTCCTCCTACTAAAACCCAAAGACAAGTATAGAGGAAGAGATCCCAAGTGAGTGTGTCCAAATGACTTTCAAGGCACCTCCATTTATCCTAAAACGTTGAGCACATGTGGGGTTTATTTGGTTGCTGGCCGACCTTGACAAATTGTCCCATAACACAAATAAATGCATATATCCATGAATACTTATTAGAATCAGATGATCTTTAGATCAATCCTACACCTCTTGATGAGAGGGATCCAAGAAAAATATCAACTGCCATTAATAAGATGACCCACATGGAGTTTGGCCCTAGTTGCCAATTTTCACAACTATCCTAAGACATGACCATTCAGTACTGTAGGAAGTAAAGAAAATATTGATATAGTAATGCTAACGAAGAACCTTTTTGTATTTCCATGTAAATGAGTTGGATTTGTCAGTGTAGATAGGAAGTGATACTAGCTAGCACCAAAGGATTATCCTACACACAAAGGAAACCAAACTAACATTTAATAGCATAATAATCTCATCAGTTGAAATCATTTTAAATAAAAAACTAAACATCACTGAATAAAGCATCACAACTCAAGCTTCCAAATAACCATTGCTTAAAAACAATCGAAATAACAATTGAATAATGATTTGGAAGAAGGAACAATTGTCCTCTACATTAGTAAAGAGAAGGGAGTTTGCCACCAAGTATTAAAGTTGCAACATGACCTTCTTCAACTCCTAACTCCTATATACTCCCTCTCTCAAAGATGATCTTGATAGTGCAATAATGTTATGAATTTTTATACCTTTATTAATGGCCAAGCTCTCAATTTATAGGAAAATGGAGGCTATAAAGACTACTAGTTTATCTTCATGAAAATTAGGAAAAAGTCATGGAGTGGATGGTGTTTCCTCATGTTTTAATGCTTTATTCCACTTTATGGTGTTTTGTTTGAATAGGAAAAAACTATAAATGAGGTCAAGGTGATCATATTCCACCATATAAGTGTTTCCTTTTATGAATGAGACTGCTATAGTGAGTTAACTAAAGATTTTTTCTCATGAATGCATGGGATTCTAGTAACTTTGATCAAATTAAGAGATAGATCATTACTAAAAAGGGTAACACAAATTGCACGAAATAATACCAATGTTATAACACACTTTGATAGGCATAAAGGTTGTGTGACGTCTTAAATGGGAAAGAGAAAGAGTAGTATTTCATCGAAAAGCATAGTGATCTCCTCTGAGTTGATGAGGAGGTATTCTTAGGGATAACAGATGCCCCCTAAAGTGTGAGGTCATAGAAGAAGGTTATGGACAAAATAATTTATAGGTCAAGGAGGGAGTAATCAAAGTGTTACAACGAAAGGAGGCTTGCAAACAACATCAAACATATGTTAGATATAAATCATGTCCTAAGTCGAGAATTCCCATGCTCGGTAGCTAAAGAATAATTATTAATAGTACACTATGGATCCATGTAGAGAAAGATAGATGATGTCCACTAGAAAGTACAATGTGGATCTATGTCACAGTATAGTCCATCTAATATAATGTCTCTAGAAACAACATGCGCAGCTTGGGAGAGGAAACAATGATGAATGATGTAAAGCCTCTTCACAAGTTCTTCGTCACTGTCTCAAATGTCATAATTCTATACATGTGAATGAATGATTTTATGTTGAACATGTGATAATTCTTATGATTACTGATCAATAATGGAAAATGTTAATATATTTGAGGAAGGCCACTGATAAGGATGATGGCCTCCAAGATGCTTAGTACAATCTAGCAAGTGTGAATAAATGAATTGAGGTCAAACACTCGTAGAATCGCTCACTTGGGAGTCAATGATGAAAATTCCCTATCAAACACACAGAAACATGCCACTGAGGATTGCAATCTCTAAGGTACTATTATTTTTATCAACTTACTTCCCATATAATTTGTTGAAGTTTATATGAAGGGAAGGGTAGCGGCGATGCCTCTACCCCATGGGCCGATCTGTTGACACTCTATTCTAGAGAAAGATTATATCAAGAAGCAGATTCAAGAGTTTTTGTAGAAAAGGAATGCCAAGCCAAGCTCATCACCCCGTGGGAACCCGATTGTATTAATATAGAAGAAGGACGAGACCACTGTCCAGAATAGGTACCCAATCCCACAGATTGATGACCTTATGGACCAACACAAGAGGGGGGGAATATTTTAGCAATATTGACTTGAAGTCTGGTTATCAACAGGTGCCTATCGAACCCTCTGATGTGTGGAAGAATGCCTTCAAATCCAAGGAGGGCCTTTTGGAATGGTTGGTCATGCCTTTTGGTTTGACAAATGCCCCTGCAACCTTCATGAGATTGATGGATGACATCTTGTGACCATTCATTCTTTCATTCATGGTAGTGTATATAGATGAAATCTTGATATTCATCCAGAGTTAGGAAGAGCACCTCCACCACATTCGACATGTCCTTCAAACCCTACGACAACACAAGTTGTGTGCCAATTTGGAGAAATGCATTTTTGGCATGACCCAAGTTCAATACAGAGGCACATCATTGATGATCAAGGTGTGCATGTAGACCCAACCAAGATACAAGTCATTTTGAATTGTTCAGCCACAACCACTCTAAGAGAGCTCCATAACTTTCCGAGCCTTCCCAATTTCTACCACAAGTTTGTGTTGGGGTTTTCTCATATCACCTGGCCTTTAAGTCAAATCACCAAGCGCAAAGTGAAATCAAAGTTTTTTTGCTCTGAAACCCAGAAGAAGGAATTTTTCAAGTTGAAGCATCACCTCTTCCCTGCACCAATGCTCACATTACCAGACCTACATCGACCATTTGAGATTGAGAGATATGCCTCCGACTATGTTATTGGTGCATTTATTACTCACTAGGGGCATCTAGTGGCTTACCAAAGTGATATACTTTTAGACACAATTTGAAATTATCCCACTTACGAAAAAGACATGTATTCCATTGTGCAGGTCTTTCGTCAATGGAAAAATTACATTCTGGGGAAGGAAACAGTCATCCACACAAACCACTGACCCTCATAGTTCATACAAACACAAGGGAAGTTTCAGAACAATCACCATCATAAATGATCCACATACATGCAACAATTCCATTTGAACATTAAGTATAAGAAGGGAGGAACCAATAATGTTTCACACTGACTCAGTGGACCACTAGTCATGGCACTGATCACTTTACTCAACTCCTATGGGCACAAGACTTCGGGGTGGCCGCATCTTTACGAGAGCGATCCAGAATTCAGTGGAACATATGAGACACTCCTAGAAGGTAAGAAAGTTCCAAATTTTCACCTACATGATGCAATGTTACGCCACCTAGGACACATCTGTGTTGCTTCAAGCGAGCATGCCAAGATTATTTGGGAGGCACACTACAGTCGGGTCGTTGGACATTTCAAAGTAGAGAAAATAGTGGCGGTACTGCAGAAGTATTTTTATTGGCCGAACCTTCATCAGAATGTTGGGAGGTACATTAAATCCTACATTACATGTGCCATTGCAAAACCAACCACCAAGAAACAAGGCCTATATACTCCTTTGCCTACTCTTAGTCCACCTTGGGAGTCCATCTCCATGGATTACATGTCGGGCCTTCCTTCTACTAAGTACTGAAATGAGTGCATTTTTGTGGTCGTCAACAAATTTTCTAAGATGGCCATTATGGCGGCCTACAAGAAGAGTATCATAGGAGAGGCCACTTCTAAGATCTTCTTTGAGTGAGTGTGGGCACACTTTTGGATCCCACAGTCCATTATCTCTAAGTAGGACAACAAATTGCTATGTGCATTTTGGTCAACTCTCTGGTTAATGCTGGATACCAAACTCACTAAGTCCACTTCTTTCCATCTCCAAACTGATGGCCAAACAGAAGTCGTCAACAAGACGAACATGCACAATCTGTGCATGTACAAATCAAAGCATCCATGCACATGGAATGAAAGCCTCCCCTATGTCCAGCACATCTACAACAAAGCTCTCCACAGCTTAATGAGCCACAACCCCTTTTAGGTAGGGCTGAGATTTCAACCATTATGTCCCATTGATGTGGCCATACCATTTTCAATACTCAGGAAGATTCATCTCGTGTCCATTCCGAAGCCGATAGGGCTAACAACTTCCTTGAGCACATTCAACACATCCACTAGCAGGTCCATGATATATTGGATAGAGCCAATGCTAAATACAAGCAATGCCATGATCAACATCAGGTGCCGCATAAGTTCCAGGTGGGTGACAAAGTTTGGCTACTTTTGTAGAAGAAGCACCTGGTTGGACCTCATTGCATGATTCACCCACTCCAATATGGGCCATACACCATCACCAAGGATATAGGGGACAATCCCTTTGAGCTCAACATTCTACCATTCCTTGGTCTCCACCTAGTGTTTAATTTAGACGGCCTTCAACCTTACTTTCTACCATTGATGGACACGTCTGATATTGCAAAACAACTCATACCAACAGAAACAAACACAAAATGCATGGAATAGGCCACAACTGATTGGATCATGGGCACACAAATCAAGAACACTAGCTATCAAAATATCCAACTTTATCGGGTTGTCAAAGTTGGCCAACTTCTGCACCAAGGCAAGTGGCTCACCAGGGACCAAGTTCAATAGAAGTTTCCCCATCTCATGGAGGCACTCAACGCAATGGGGACCATTACTTCCTAAGGGAGGAGGAATGATCTAGATGGATATTGGTAGCCACCCTCCTATTCCACTTGGACCCCCAACACTATCTCTTTCAGTTTTTTAGTTTCCTTAATTGTAGAACACTTTACTATTTTTGGCAATTTTTTGGGTCCTGAACTTCTCAATCCATTTTGAGGCCCTAAATGACGTTATTAGGGAAAATGGAGAGACCAAAAAAGCCCCAAACAATTACCTTTTTGGCATACTCTTTGAGATCTTCGAAACGAGGTATTATGATATCCAAATAGAGATTGTATGCTAAAGTTACAACCTCAGGAAATTAATGTACCAATTTACCCAAATGGGGCCCACAGTTTTGGCGCTTCATCTAATAGGGTTAGGTTTCTGAATGTTTAGGGTTTTCCACCATTTCTCAATAATAAATAGGCCTTGGAGCCTGATTGTAACATAGTTCAGAGGCATGTACTCGCCACCTCGCTTCTCATAGATAAGCTACCATCGTCTGAGCTAGTTTATGTCCATTTTGTTTGTAAGAATATTTCAATATTATGATATTAATGAAATAAAGTGTTATTTCTGTTGTATTTCTGTATTTGTGGTTATATCTGTAATTTTTTGCATTCCTTTTTAAGTTCGGATCATAGCTGCCCTTGAACCATCCATACTCAATACAGGCACTAAGAAACTATGGCCTGTATAAATTTTTCACAATTCCAGGCATGAAGGCCCAATTGGACTTGTTGGAGTGCATGGTGAAAAATGGAATGTACAAGAAGAATGCTTCATGATTGGAGACCATAGACTTACTATTGATGTCGATGAAATTTATTTCAGGTCTAGGCTCCCACGCCATGGAGTGGATATTTCTCTATATGGACATAGACGAGGTGGTGAAACAACTGCCACCTATACAGTGAAACATTGCTTTCAAGGAGTAGCTCTCAAAGGCAAGAAAAATTACATCAAAGCCATTGAGAGGCTTGCTTTGAGAGCTATCATCTTCAATGTTGCATGATTATGCAAGAGTGCAACTCTTCACTTGCTTACCAAGGCTTATATGCAGATCTCTGTAGAGTGCTTGCAACCTACAATATTCAGCTGGTGTGAAGGGGTAGTTTCCAACGTAAAAGGGAAACTAACTAGAGTGAAAACATGCAAACTCAAGAATTTTGGGTATGGTGCCTTTGTCATCTCATTTTCTCTAGAGAGGATCCCCCTTCTCACCTTGTAGATAGCCATAGATGGAGGAGGACCACGAGATCCTCGCATGTTGAATTGGGTCACATTGATGGCACGCCACAGAGGTGGTGAAGGGCCAACGATTCAATATACTCATGATTTATTTGGATGGCTAGAACATCAAATCATCATGATTGAATACTTTCCATATGTAGGCATGGATTACATAGGTGATTCATATACGCCACTACCAGCTAGAATGTAGTGGGGTGACCTAGGTAAAAACTTCACTCTTTGGTTATTTTTCAATTTTTCACTTTTTTGTTTTTTGGCATCCAAAACTAATTATACGAAATGATCATGAAGATGTGGACCCAGTGATACCAACAAGAATACGCAGATTTGATAGTCATGGTGAGCAACCAGTAGCTCCCATGGTATAGAACCCCGATGTAGTAGAGGCATTAACTAAGCTGGAGCACAACCTAGAGAGGTTGACCCTATAGATCCCAGATGTTGGGAATGATGAGTTGCCTCTCCTCTATCAGAGGCACATCATTGGGGTCCCTGAACCAATTAGTCGCTTGCTACAATGAGTATCTCGTGCTATTGTATGCTACCATGATCATCATGCATAGTTGCTAGGGCTAGATTTTGTTTTTTGATGATGTATCGGCATGTTCGACTAATAAAGGTACCCAGCCTCTTTGATTAGACCTTGCTACAGGAGCCTCGATGAGGAGTAGCAGGAATTGCTGAGTGGGTATAGACAGATGTGGATGGAGTAGCAAAGGGAGCTTCAGCATTAGAGGGTGTTTCTAGCTCAACAGGGAGGTCAGTTGGGAGATTAGTTATTCACTTCTTAGTAACTGAGTTGTAGTGCAGCATCGAGTAGCACAATGCAACATGATGAGAGGAGGTGCAATGTGGATGCAGTGCTGGAAGATAGGACTAGCAGCAACATGGATGTAGCAGGAGGAATCAGTGTGATTGATGCAATTAGAGATCAAAGTGACAGAGGCTCGAGCAATCAGATACTAATGAGCACAAAGGTGTAGAGTTTTTAGTCAACAGAGGCAATAATAGTCAGAGACTTTGATGACAGAAGCATCATTCTAATTCAGGTTGGATAGTTTTTTGTTTTTGAAGTTGCTAGAGCAACAACACTTGAGAGAAGTGTTGCATGCAGAACATTCCAAAGGTTCAGGATCGGGTTCTAGTTGAATGCCTTTCTTGTTGAGAGGGAGTGTTCAAAATAGCAACAAGAAATGCTAAAAGTAGAAATGCTAAAAATAGCATTTCTATAGATAGAATTTCAGGATATGTTCCAATTTAAATTTTTCCTTCAATTAAAATTAGAATTTAGTCTCACCAGTTGTTTGAAAAATAATTAATTGTTTCATCTTGAGTTAATTAATTGAAGAAATTCAAACATGAATTCTTTGTGAAGACATGCAACAGTTATCCCTTTGATTGAGGAAGTTATCCCTTAATTAAGGACATAAGGTTGAGATGTATTTGAGTTGTAATTAGCTAGCTCAGTTAATTGAGTTAATTCTAGCTAAATTAGTTCCAAACAATTTGTGGAACTAATTGTGAGTTCAATCAGTTAATGCATGTATGCATGCAACTAGTGTTCTCGAGATAGCTGGATATTCTCTTATAAATAACTCATGCATGTCAGTGTAGACAAAGACCCAATTGAGATTAAAGGAAAGGACAGTGTACTATCAGTTGCTAGAATATTCCTATGAGAATGTCTCTTGCATGCAGAAGGAATTCATTCCTTGAGGATTGCACAGTTACTACAGAGGTCAAAGTAGTGTGTGAGGTGAGAATCACACAGGTGGCAGCTGGAGGACCCAAGAGAAACAATGCAAGGAAATAGGAGGCTTAGAGGATAGAGGAGAAGGCATATGTGTTATCTATTCTATCTATGAGCAGCAGTGAGGGATTTTACTGAGAGCTGGATAGCTTGTGAGCTAAATCTTTGTGTATCCTGAGATATTTCCACTTATATGATAATACAGATAGTGGGGTTTTTAGTTGAGTCTTTCCCTAGAGTATTCTTCTGTGTTTCATGTGTGATTGATTCTGCTTCTCTGTTATATGTGTTCTATTTGATCTTGCTCAAAATCGATTAAGCTTCCAAAAATTTGATTGTAGAAGTAGATTAAGTATTTTGCTTTAGTACATTGCATAATCAGTTTAATCTACAGTGAGAATTTTTGCATGAAGAAGCTAAAGAGGAGGAAAAACCTCGTGAAGAAAAGAAATCTTGACCACATGTTAAGATTATAACTCTTTCATGAACACCCAGATATTATATGTTCAAGGTTAGGGGAGATGTCAAGGTGTTGGAAAATGCAAAGAGATAGCTATTAATTCCAATTTTCCTTAACCTTAATATTTTCTTGTGAAATTTTTTAGTCTTCTTGTGTTCTTTATTTAAATCTTATCAACAAAAAAATACCAAGAACAAAAACAATAACAATAGAGGACACAAAATTAGGCTCTCATCCAAGGAAAAACCCCTCCAAGGGGAAAGCACGGAAAAATATTCTCTTCTTATAGAATCTTCTTCAAATGAGAAAACAAAGACCCAAACCCTTGACCAAGTCCTCCAAATACCAAGTAAGCCCTCCAACAAGTCCTTCCTTGGTTCTGCACCAACCAGCTTCAAACTGAAATTTCGACTTACCAACTTCAATACTACCACTCGACCTACAACTTCAACCTTGTGGTTGTTGCAACAAAACCCTAAAACAACTTCTTCCATAACTCCTTTAACAAGACAAGTCCTGTTAAAGCCAACGAGATCTAGACAGAGTACTCGCTCTTCCTGCAACTTGATGTTGCAACTCAATCTCCTGCAACTTGGATCTACAATTTTGGACCTTCTTGAAAGCTACAGAAACCATAGATTTCACACATGTGAGAGAGATAGATCCCAAAAGTAGATATTTTGCTTCCCTCTTGAATTCCTCTTGCCTTCTATATACTCGCTCTTCTTTTCTCTTGCTTCCTAGCTACAAATTGAACCTCTTCTTGTGAGATTGAACTTGTGAATGAATGGATGCCAAATGAGGTCGAATTTGCTCCTTTATATAGCCTTTCCAATGGGTCGAATTCCCTCCTTTAGGCTGAATTGAAGCTACCAAGGCCGACTTGTACTTTTGTAGTTTCCAGGGCTTTCTAGACTCAAAAATAATTCTTTTTCCAATTAAATTTTTCCTGGAAGGGTCTTATAAACATGATGGTCAATTTCTTGACTCATGGTAATATATCCTAAGACCTAACAAACCTAGAAGCATGAAGAACATACTTTTACCTAGAATACCATCAATAAGAAGCATGAAACCCATGCTTTAATAATAATAACTTCTTCTTTTATTTTTCTTTTTTTACATAGGATACATATTAAAATGAGTACAACAACAATTATGAAGACTGAAACTAGTTACATTTCCAACAGAAGGGACAGCGTATCACGGGCTTGATTTATGAGGGAGATACACATAATTTCATTGATGCAACGTTAGTAGCAAAGAGGGGGCATCCCATAGAAGAATTTGAAGGCCTTGATGTAATGGTAGTAGATGGGTACAACTTGGATTACACACAGATGATCCCAGGTTTGAGTGTAATACTTGGTAATTATACTTTCACTAGTGAATTTTACATAATTGATTTGTAAAATATTAATATTGTATTGGGGATTCATTGTTCAATAGTTCTATTCATTGGGGAAGCACACTATGGACCATCAAGCATTGGACATGGAATTTAAAGCGCCGAATGACAGTAAGGTGGTTTTGAGGGGTATGGAAAATGGCACATGGATGTAGCATATGCAACAAAATGAAAGATAACGAACCAAAAGACTCCCAACAGTGAAAAACCATAATACATAGCAGACATTCAACAAGTGTTGGACAAGTATGATTACGTATTTGGTGATAATCCTCCAGGATTGTTGCCTAAAAGAGGATTTGAACATACTATAGAACTAGAGGAAGGGCCCAAGCCCATAATCACCACACCATATCGACATCCAAAGAAATTCAAGGACGATATAGAGAATACCATCAAGGAATTATTAGCAACAGGCCATATCAGACTGAGCTAAAGTCCATTTGCCTCATCTGTGGTTTTGGTGAAGAAGAAGGATGGCACGTGGAGGATTTGTATTGATTACCTAGCTCTCAACAAGAAAACTATCAAAAACAAGTACCTTATCCCTAGGCTCGATGAATTACTTGATGAACTTCATGGAGTAGTTTACTTTTCAAAGATTGATTTACAATCAATGTACCACCAAATCTAAGTTCGATAAAAGGATGTGTCAAAAACAACATTTTGATGCCATTATGGACACATTGAACTTTTGGTCATGCCGTTTGGGATAACCAACACCCTTTCCACTTTCCAATCCTGTATGAACAGTATATTCAGCAAGTAGCTAAGGAAATTTTAATTGGTATTCTTTGACAACCTTCTCATTTACAGAAAAACATGGGACAATCATTTCAGGAATTTGGATACAATTTTGAGCATATGTAGGAGCAGTCTCTCTATGCCAGAACATCAAAGTGAAATTTTGGGTTGACAGAGATTCTTTATTTGAGACACATAATCAGCACAAAGGGAGTACAGGTTCATAAAAAATAAAATTAGGAAATATTGAACTGGCCCACACACAAGAACCTGATAGGATTACGAGGATTCTTCAGAATTTGCATTTATTACAGATGATTTGTCAAAGGTTTCTCTCAATTAAGCGTGCCCTTGAGAGATTTAACTAAAAAGGGAGCATTCAGGTGGACAGATGTATCCAACAAGACATTTAACAAGCTCAAAGAAGTGATGATTTCATTTCCTATGTTGTCCCTCCCTGACTTTACTCAACCATTTATATTGGAGTGCGATGCATCAAGATAAGGCATAGGGGTTGTCCTAATGCAAAAGGGTCACCCTATCACATTTTAAATTCAAAATATTTAGGACACAGATAATCTTTATTCCATATATGACAAGGAGATGTTGCCTATCATGCATGTGTTGGCAAAGTTCAGGCAATATTATGTAGGAAACAGGTTCATAGTCAGGATAGACCATAACAACCTGCGTCCTTTCCTGGGAAAAAAGGACCTAAACGAGCAGCAGTAGAAGGGAAAGAAGAATGTTGTGGCTGATGTAATTTCCAAGAAACCAATATCATGTGCCCTCATAGAACTTACATAATATTGGAAGGTTCACCTCTTAGAAAGAGTATGCGAAGAACCAGTTTGCTTACACAATTATCGACCAAATCATCCAAGACAAGAAGTACAAACTAGTTGACAGGGTTATTTATTATAAGGATAGAATATACTTGGTTCCTAAGTCTTCTCTCAAGGAGAATATTTTGAAGATCACACATGACATTCCGTCGACTGGACATCAAGATTTTTTTAAGACATGCTAAAAAATTAAGGAACGATTTTCTTGGAAGGGTCTGAAGAAAGATGTGATGAAATATGTCAAGGAATGCATCACATGCCAACAGAATAAGGTCAAGCATACACATCTTGCAGGTATTCTACAACCTCTACCTATTCTTGAATAGAAATGGGAGATCATCTCAATGGACTTCATTACAAGGTTGCCCAAAGCGCAAGGTAATGATTGTGTTTACACTGCAGTGGACAGGTTGACCAAATTCACACATTTCTTTACAATCTCGTCTAATTATTTAGCCAAACAAGTAGTGGAATTGTTTTTCGGAATGCATCACATGCCAACAGAATAAGGTTGAGCATACACATCTTGCAAGTATTCTCCAACCTCTACCTATTCTTGAATAGAAATGGGAGATCATCTCAATGGACTTCATTACAAGGTTGCCCAAAGCGCAAGGTAATGATTGTGTTTACACCGCAGTGCACAGGTTGACCAAATTCACACATTTCTTTACAATCTCGTCTGATTATTTAGCCAAACAAGTAGTGGAATTGTTTTTCTAACAATTCGTTAGACTGCATGGACTACAAATGAATATAATTAGTGATCGTGAAAGAAATTGTATGGGTGCTTTTTGGCAGGAACTCTTCAAGTTGTTGGGGATTGAATTAACCCCTAGCACTAGCTATCATCTATAGAAATATGGTCGGATAGAAATCGTGAATAAGTGGATTGAAGGGTACCTACACAACTATGTGACGGGTCAGAAGAAAGCATGGATAAACTGGTTGTACCTTGGGGAGCACTGGTACAAAACCACCTACCACTTATGCATTGGTATGTCATCATTCATAGCTCTATATGGGTATGATGCACCATCCTTTATCAACAAGATTTTTGGAGATAGTAAGGCACCTATTGCTAAGGATTGGATACAAGAAAGTGAGGACATCCTCAGATTACTCAAGGAAAACAATCAGGTTTCTCAGAATTGACAGATGTTGTACGCAGATCAGAATCAAACAAAATGCAACTTTGAGGTAGGATACCTCATCTTCTTGAGATTGAAACCCTATCAATAGTCTACCCTCAAAAAAAGTGACGGTGAAAATTTGAAGCCTAGGTTCTATGGGTCATACAAAGTCCTCTGAAAGGTTGGCGAGGTGGCGTATGAGTTAGAACTTTCAAGAGACAGCAAAATGCATAATGTATTTCATGTGTTGTGTCTCAAGAAGGCCATGGGGCAACGAGTCACCACATTTGTCGAACTGTCACTCTTAGATGAAGAAGGGAAACTACAGTTAATTCCAGAAATGATCATGGTCATGCATGAAAAGAAGTTAAGAGGAAGATTAATTTCAGAATACCTTACTAGGTGAAATAATTTTCTAGAGAAGCACTCGACATAGGAAGGGAATGTATTCTACAACACTTGAATTTGTAATTGCATTAGAGCAAGCAATTTCAAGTAGGGGGGACTGTAACATCCTCTACAAATTGAGGACTAATGCGGAAAAGTAGCCTATCAATCCCTATAGGCTATAATCCTGGGGAAAAACCTAAAAGCTCCAATTGTTGGACAAGTTTTGGGGTAGTTAGAAGAAGAAACCCAACATTGGGGCTTGGAGTAAGGTTTACTCAATCATTTTTGAAGAATAGACCCCTCTAGGAAATCTATAAATTTGATAGGGATGAATTCATTTTGGATCATCAAGTGTGGATCAATTCATTTTTTTTCTTAAGCATTAGCTATGAGAGTTTTAAGACCCCTTTCTTCTTGTCAATTTCGGTGGTGAAAGATTCCACCCTAGTTGACACCAATCTATTTTTTCTCTTTGTTCTAGGCACATGTATTACCATCTAGAAGAGGAGAAAAATATTAATGGTTATTGATTTGTTTGGCACAGGAAAAATCAATCTGGAGAGGGAAGCGAGACTCTGTTTAGGCAGTGGATTCTACTGGGTTTTTTTGGTTCTTTGTTTTGGCACAGTCACATCATCTAAATAGTGAAGGTTTCATTAGTTCTCTCTTACACAGAACTACATAGGAAGTTTTTTCCATATCAACATAACTGAAGCAAGAATTTCGTTGAAAAAATCAGGTTTTCTTGAAGGCCCGAAATATTGATTGAGATCGAACCTTTATATCCAAATTCCAAGCACACCTAGGGCCCACCCTGGAGTAAGAAAAACCCTGTGGCCTAACTCCTAACCTATGGCATAGAGTGAATTTGGACATGTGTCTATAAGGAAGTCCCGAAGAGGCTGCACTAAATGCAATTACACAAATCAAGGGGTTATCTCTCGCCACTTTGTGTCATTCCATAGAGTGGACCCTACAACATAAGCATTGAGTCTGACTAAAGTGAAGGTTAACTTGGCAGATTGGGTTTGGAAACAGTAATCAACAAACTCAAAACTCCAAGGGATGTGAGACAACTGAATTTTTTTATAACTTTGTTCTAACTAACTTGGATAAATAGCTAGTATGAGTTCTTGATCCTATAATAGACTCATCGAGATAGATTTCTTAGCTTGACAATTGGGTAGAATTGAATTGACTTATGGCAATGCAAGTACATTTATATTGGAGAATATAGGATCCCGCAATGAATTTATAATTAGAGAAAGAGACTTTGATTAACCATAGACTTACATTATCTGGTGACAATATGTTACATTTTTGAATGCTTTATGGTTTAATTAAAATATAGGCCATTAAGTAAGTCTATTGTTTTATTAAAGAATCGTCCAATTTATTGTTTAATTTAAGGATTGGCCATTAAATGTTATTTTTCTCTACTGAGAATAATTTTGATTGTTAGCTGGAAAAGTATTAAGTTAACTTTGTCAAAAAGTGGCAATTTTTTTATGACCTCCTGCGAAACCCTAGAGCTAAAATTTCCCTAGGCCACTATAATATAAGGATGTATAAATTCTCCGTTGATGTCTTCTTTGGTTAATGGCAGATATAAAGGCTTCTTCAAAGCCTCTAGACCATAAGATATTAAAGGAGAGATTCTCACTCTCATTACTTATGCCATCATGGCCGAAATGCTGGGTAGGGCACTTGACAATTTCAAGAACTAAGATCCATCCATCAAAGAATTAAACTTGTTTAGGGATTCAAAATTCTTAATCACTCTTAGTTTGTTGTTGGTTGTTAGGGAAGGTATGGAACATCAAAAAGTATAGTTTGGTGATTCAATATGTTTTACCTATAGATATTTATGGGCTTCAGGAAGCACGGCCAATAACACAAATATAGTATTTATGGCATTAATGTCTATCACAACACCCTAAAAAAATTCTTCACAATAAAAGTTTTGGTAGAACATGGTTGGCATCATATAACTTAACTGGGAAACCCTATTTCCCCAAGATCTTTGTGACAATCCCTTGAATATTGCATGAACCAAGGCATCTTTTCAAGAATTGAACTAGCCCAAGAATCCCAATTTGTAAGCTATTCTCAGTTTTTTTATGCTTGCTAAGGCTAGAAATGGAGCATCAACAAGTACAACTAAGAGATTCAAATATTTTGTACATAAATATTCATGGGCTTCAGAAGTGAAGATCAATAGCAAGAAATGTAAGGTTCACATCATCATAGTCAATGACAAGACCTTCAAAACAATTGTTCCAATTCTGGAAGTTTCTTCTGAACGAAATTGGCATGATATAACCTCACTAGGAAACCCCATTTCCCATATATTTCCAGGCTTTAGGAGTTAAATTCAACAACAAGAAATGTAAGGTTTACAACATCAATGTTTATCACAAGACCTTCAAAAAATCGCTTCAATTCTGGAAGTTTCAGCGAAATAGAATTGGCATCATATAATCTAATAGATAAACACCATTTCCCAATATCTCTAGGCAGGGTCCTTGAAGATGGCAGGAACCAAGGCATCTTTCCAAGAGTTCAACTTGGCTAGGGATCCAAAATTCTAAACCACTCTCAATTGGCTCACGGATGGTATGGGCAATGTAAATAAGCATCTACAAGTATAGCTCAGTGATAATCCATTCAAATTTGTTTTACATAAATACTTATGGGCTCCACAAGAGAAAAGTCAATAACAAGAAACGTAAGGCTTTTGGCAACAATGTTGATCACAAAACCCTTAGTCGCTTCAATTCTATAAGCTTCGGCAGAACATGGATTGCATCATATAACTTAAATGGGAAACCCCATTTAGCTGAGATATCTAAAAAGTTTCAGATTGGAAGGTCACTCCTGAAAAGTTTAAAAGGAGAATCATGGATTACAAAATTCAGTGGCAAAATTCACAAGCTAAGATGTAATGTTACACCAAGTTTTCGGGACATGGTGACACGAAACAAGGAGATGCACAAAGGGGATGTGTGGGAGCACCCCCAATTCTTAGGTAAATTCAAGGTTGAATCCTTATATATATATATAGTATAATTTAATGTATTATATTATATATATATATTATATATATATGTTTAATGTATATATTAGTATATATAATATATATATATAATATATATATATATATATATATATATTATATATATGTATATATATATATAATATATTACTATATATATATATATTATGTGTAGTATGTATATATATCATGATTCAAATTCAATAATAATAATTTATTCATACATCATAAATAATTCAATGTAATAGAAATAGTAAAATATTGTATATATTGATTTAAATTCATCATTCATTATTCCACAATCCAATTATTACTGAGAAAAATAGTACATATTAATGTCTGAAGACTGGAATAGTAAATCAAAATTACGCAAACTCAAAAATAGTAGAAGTGACATATCAAATACTTGGTCCAAGGTCATCAGTATCTAGAATTAAGACTCAAAAGTTAAAAATAAAAAATGAATCAATGTTATCAAAACTAGACCAGTGATCAAACGAATCCACCCAAAACTGGGAACTAGAAAAAAAACCAGACAAAATAATCGATCAACCAAAATATACATAAATATTCAAATTTTGAAAAAAAAAAATACATAAATATTCATGTGCATCCATATGAATCCAAACCATTTTACACAAATATGCAAAGTTTCTCATATATATAGCAAGGGTGCATATAACCAAAATAGCACTGAATGCAATCCATATTTGAACCAAAAATACATCAACAAAATATGGCCTCTATGGTCCAAAAAAATCATGCTACAACAAATGCCTACATATCATCAAGATCATTGCATTTATTGGGATCCTCATCATAAATATCACCCTCTAAGCATTAAAATAATATAGAAAAATCATAACATGTCAAGTCAAGATTTTTTTTGAGTGATAAGTATGATTTTATTAGGGTCATGACAAAGGAGTTCAATAATCAATGCCACCAACATTGAGGTAGATAGAGGGCTTTGGTGCTTTTGATTAAATGTTACTTCTAGGACCTCATACATGATAGAATCCAATGGAAACATTACAATCACGACAATCCAGAAAATTGTTAAGTCCACTGAATTTTGAGTGGGATCTAATATTTTACTTTCTCCATATAAAATCTAATGAGGTCAGAACCACTCTCAAATAGCTTGAGTCAATTAATGGAATGTTAAAAATTTAAATATATACTTTAATAATTTAACATTACCATTAATTACATGGCATTATTAAAGTCCTGGGGTTGAATATTATGCTTTCCCACTCACAAATTATTGTTTTCAAAAAAAAAATAAGGGGTGGGGGGTACCTAGCCCCTTCTAAGGGGGTGTTGTCACTTCTAGAGAAAGCCTCGGATTTCTTACAAGACCAGTACCTGGAACATCTAGATTTTGTGTGTCTCATATGATTCTTGGGAAACTAGGGACATCACATATATTTTTGTATATATATATGAATATAATAAATAGCTTGGGTTGGTTCATTCATCTAAAGGTGTAAGCCATGCATTTATGGTACTTCTTCACTCATACGACTCACAGAAATATATGATAAACTAGTGGATGTTGAGTAGTTCAAGGATCTACAGTTTAATAAGCTTTGGCAGAGAAATGAGAGAGGATAAGGAGATAGAGTAACTCATCACATAGAGCTTGAAGTGTTAGGAATTCTACACTTATCGTAGAGAGCTTGAAGCCTATGGAATTCTACACTTTTGAGCTAAAGGTAGACATAATGGATGAAAGAGGATGGGAGAAAGGATTCATAGAGTGCAATTTTAAAGATATGATATCAAATATCCATACAGGCACATGCATTAAAGAATCAATACAAACGAATCTGTAAGAACATATGAAGCCTTTCTAGTAGCTATGATTACATGAATTCAAAGAGGAAACATGAACATAATGGAATTTAAGAGAAGGATAACATATTGTAGTACTCGAACAAGGAATCACCACCATTTTTCTTAATATTCTAAAAGACACATATCATAAAATCATGAAGTCTTGAAAATAACATGTAGTTTTTTCTTTCCAACAAAGAAACCCCGAATACTACCAAAGAGGCAGAAATGTCCATTGTAACATCCACTCCCAACACAGGAGGTTGGTGGAAAGTGGAAAAAAGGAAAGGTAGGAAAGCATATATAGTTCATAATTTATTGTTTTTTTTTAGATCCTATGCATCAGGACAAGTTTATACAACATATGTTAATGTAGCATCTACAACATGTAATTTTTCTCAATATGAATAAAATGATGATTTTTCTTTTGGGAAAAAAACATGTAGTTCTTTCTTTAGAATTCTGAACCATTGAGAAGTGTTGCTTCCCCCTATTTATCTAGGGAGGGGAGAATTGAACAGTAATTACAACAAAATATCTCAGTCGAGCCTCAGTTGTCAGAACAACTAGCTTTCTCAACCTGAGATGGCTCTATGGCCCAAAAATGGCTGCAAAGATTAATTTATTCAATAAATGGCGACACATTACAGGAAAATAAAACAATTCCATGCCCATCCCTATGATCGCCTTTGCTTCAGGTTGTTTCTTGCCCACAGTCTGCTCACCTGTGTCACAAGTCGATTCTCGTTGCTTCTACCTTTACTACTCGGATCATTCATTCTTCAAAACTGGGAGCAATAAACTATCAATTTAATGCCACAGTACCAAAGCAGAGGACACCTGAGCGGTACTTCGTATTCTTTCTGCGTAGAGCGTCATGCTAGGTCAGCAAGTCCTCCTGAACTTGGATGTCTTCATTTACTAGGTATTCATTGACCCTAGTTTCATGTCACAATGGACCTTTCTGGGTCAACCCATGCCAATTTTAAATGGTTCACCTCCTTTCTTAAATGCCTCAACTGCCGACCCACCATACCTTTAAAGTTTTGCATTACTTTATTGGAGAGTTATCGCATCGAGGCTTTCCATTAAAGGTCCTTAGGGGACAGGATTGCCTCCCCTTGACAATTGCAATCGTCAATATGTGGGATTGGGCCCACGTGGGATATTGCAATCGACCATTACATAGTATTACTGTGTTTTCCTTGTTTAGTGACGTGTTGCTGGATATATGCCAAAAAATACCCTCATCGTCCCACTGAGCGGAAGCGAAATAAACATCTTAATGCTTGTTGACCTAGGTCATTGATCTGGGCCAGTACAATCTAGGTCATTGATCTAGGCCTAATTCACAATCATAATGCAGAAGAGGGGCCTTTTACCAAATTTCATAGTGCTTGTCGATAGTCCAAGCGTGAAACTTCCATAAAGCATGATATGTAAAATATCACATTTGGAACCAAGACTCGCATATCACCATCAAAAATGGAAAGGGGTTTTAACACATATTTATGGTGATTTTCGATGTTCCAAATGCAACAATTTATAGAATGTATCACATAAAATATTGCATCTAGGAGGGTTCTCACACATCATAATCGCAGGTTGGAAGGGACTTTGGTGGAGGAGGGATTTTGACGTGTGCGATCCCAGATTGTGATATTGCAATCAAGGGGAATTATTGCAATAGGTGAGAAGGAGTGGTGACAGGCGGATATGGCAATCAGCAGGGAAACTTTGCGATATGTGATATCCGCAAAGGAGGGATTCCATCGCAATCGGCAAGGAGTGGTGCCAGGTGGATATGTATCACAAAAAGGGAAGCGAACAATAACGATTATGGTTCGTGGGTCTTGATTCTTAAAAATAGTTTCGGCATGATCTCTTAATGTTTTAAAACATTTCAAAGGGGAACAGAAAACAAGGCTAGAGTTAAAAATGGGTCACTACAGCTAGAGTTTAAAAAACAAAGGAAAAAATGGGGTTTGTGTAAGACATGGTTTTAAGGGAATATGGAAATTTCTCCAAAACAATTTAAACTGGACCTATTCTTCCTCCTTTAATATCCAATTTGTAAATCATAGCAACCTATTTGTACAACTGGAACTCTCTTTTCAGAGGGTGACAATGTTGGCTCCACTTGGGGACAGGGCATTGGATTGCAATGTGTTGAGAACCTACAGATTGTGAACTTCTCTTTAGGGCATGGAGTCCTTTCTAAACAAATGATAATCTTGTGAAAGTGGAATTTTCAACAGAAACTAGAAATTTCATATAATAAGTATGATACACACATCGTTATTTACAATGGGTGCGAGACAGATACCTCTAATTTTGGAAATAGATTTTGAGGAACTGACCATTTGTTGGAAGCTCCAACGATTCAACGTTGAGATTTTCAAGCAGGTACGTATTATTTCCTTTCTCTTCTGAAATTTTGCAAGGGTCAAACCAAAGTGGAGTGAATTTTCCATATTTTCCTTTTTCTTCCCATTGGAGAACTAAATCTCTGGGTTGAAGAGGTCAATCCTTGGCCTTCTTGTCAAACAGGGATTTCATATTTTGTTGGTAATTTGCCAATTTAGCCCCCACCTGTTTTTTGTTTTCATAAAGTTCGACCAGTTGGTTTATCCTTCGTGTCAAGGCAATTGGAACTTCCTCATATTCTTGTAGTAGCTTTTCCACTAGCATTTGTAATTTAATTGGGAAGATTACAACCTTACATACACTAGCTCGAAAGGAAATTTTCCAGTGGATCGTTTAGGAGTTACTCAGTTAGCCCAGAGCGAAAACTTAAATTGGGAGTCCTAGTTCTTTTGATTCTCGATAATGGTGTTCTTCAGCACTCTCGCCATAGTTTTGTTTGAGGAATTAGCTAAGCTATTACCTAGAGGATAGCAGGTAGTGGAGTGCTAGATGATGACGTTGAATTTCTAATAGAAGCTGATGAATTTAACAGATTTGAAGACTTGATCATTTTCAGTGATGATTTTTATAGGGAAACCAAAGTGAGATAATATAATCTCCTCCATACTCTTGATTACCACTGATTCTGTGGCATTTCTGGCTAGGATGACCTTTACCCACTTGGTGAAATCATCTGTGACCATCAATATCCACTTGTGTTCGCCACTAGAAGGTGGGTTTATTTCTCCTATGAATTCAAGTCCCCACTATTTGAAGCGTTCTTCTACATGCACTGGAATCGGGGGGATAGGAGAAAGTTTTTGTTTCTTAGCAAACACTTGACACTTCTGACATGACCTAACTTGGGAATGAACATTTCCAAATAGTGTAGGCTAGTAGAATCCCACCTTGAGGATCTTACGTGTTGTGGTCTTCCCGCTGTAGTGACCTCCACAAACTCCTACATGAAATTCCTAAGTCACTTTATGAGTTTCTCCTTCTACCAAACATAACAGTAAAACTCCCATCGGGTCCTTCTAGTAGAGTTTACCATTGGATATGATATACTTTTGAGCTTGCAGTCTCAGAGTTTTGTACTTGGATTTATCCAGCCCTAGTGAGAACCTCATAAATAAGAGATAATGGACGATATTCTTATACTAGGCTGGTCCCTCATATTTAGCATAGATCTTTTTCTTTGATGTTTTAATCCCATTCTCCTGAACCTCTATTTTGCCTTCCTCTGTTATCAAGTTTATCCCTAAATCTTGGCAATTAGATTCTGATAAAATCTTGGCCAACCCCTAGCCTTTTATGAGCTTAGTAGGCTTTAGGTCCAACTCATATTCATGTATCTTTGTTATCCACCTACCCCTTTTTCCTTCACTTTCTCTTTGTAAAAGGATGTTCTTGACCACTGTCGTTGGGACAAATGTTGTGATTTCTGATTGCAGCACATACACTTGAAATGCCTTCAAAGCCTTGACTAGTGCATAGGCTTGTTTTTCCAAGATGCTATATTTCAGCTCAATATCCCTTAGGACTTGGTTGAAGAAGGTGATGATGGGTTGTTCATAACCATCTTTATATTATGGTAACAGTATGTGGAGAAGAAAAATAAAATATATTAGAAAGGTGCTAAGTTGTCAGGGTTGACTAGTACCAGGGCTTCGGACAAAGCTTCTTTAATTCTAGTGAAATAATCTCGAGGTGTAAGGCTCCACTTGACTTCATTTTCCTTTTTTAGCATATCTGTAATACCCTTCACTATTTCTGCATAGTTGGGTATGAACATCCTCAAGAAATTGATTCTCCCCTAAAAGGCTTGGACCTCTTTCTTATTTCTAGGTAGAGGAATATGACTAATAGCTTCAACTCGCTTAGGATTGATTTTCACTCCTTGCGCTACTATGTGTGTTAATTTTAGGTATGTTCTATGCCAAAGAAATTTATTTAAATTTTCATAGTTAGCAATCACATCAGCATTAAAGTAAACTGCAGATAGAACATAAATATAAATCGCAGAAGACAAGCCAAGACAAGAGGACACAAGATGTGGCAATAGCTAGGGACAAACCCCACAATGTGGGGAAACCCTTGATCAATTCTTCTTTTATGTTCTTCAAAGTTTAGTAGAGAAAGTGAGAGAGATATACATTTACAATAGAAGTCAACACTTTGACTTTTGATATCTACAGAGATTAGTTGAAGACATATGCTTCAACTGATTCTCTAAGGTGACTTCTTCACCTATCATAGTGCTACATCTCGTCCATTTGTTGCACCTTACCATGTAGCACCATCATGCTGCATCATGCATCATCATGCTACTCATGATCGCTGCTGCCCATACATCAATCTTTAGTTCATATACATATCAGCCTTAGCTGCTGGGTATTGGTTGCAGACTAGCAAAGTAGCTAGGCTATAGTTCCAAAATCCTCTACGCAATCCCTTTGTTTGTTGCGTATAGGGTTTGCTGTGTTAATGGTCTTTTTAATTAATGACACCTTCTCACAGTGTATTGGTATTCCTCTTGGTAGCTACAAGTTTCCTTTGTGGCCAGAACTCTTTGACTGTGGCTAGACACTATTATGACAGCAGCTAGATCCTGGGACCTTTCCATGACTACGTACATCCATGAATGCGTATAAAGTGTCTCTTCCACTATGGCTTCATCCCTTCAAGTATACTAAGAGCCCAGAACGTATGACAATGTTGTGTTTGACTGTAGCTTCATATGTTGACCCAATACATAGATTATGTTATGTTCATAGTCTAACTGCGTGTATATCTCTGCACTGTGTTAGGGCATCACATTGACTGAATAAATGTCATGTATAACCATCATATGAATGTAACGATGAACACCATATAAATGTGTCTCATTATCTGTGTGTACGTATTTCCAGGACCTATGCATAATTATTTCTATGAACTGCATATTAGTGTCTCAATGACCAGCGTATAAGGTTTCCTGGACAACATATTAGGGCCTGCGTATAAGGCTTCTGGACAACATATTGAGGCCTCACTTTGACAGCAAATTAGGGCATCCATTGACTATGCCTAAAGCTACTGGGAACAATGTATTAGGGCCTCCATTTCTGCGTAGAACCCTCATCATGAACTGTGTATGGGTTTCCATGATCATCATAAGAATGTCTTCCCTTACTGCAGCTAGAAGACTCCATTACGGAACTGCTTTCAGATGTGTTAGGCCTGCTTGAATAGCGCATAGGCTAGGGCATCATCTAACTAGGCCAACATATTATTTTTCTGTCTCTCCTCCAAAAACCCAAGATGTGAAGAGGAAATCACATCAAGAATGTGTGTTCAAATGACTTCAAGTCCTTGCTAATTTAAATTAAAATGTAGATGACGAATAAGCATGTCTATTGGGCTTCTGAGCCTACTCAAGTCGCTGGTTGGCTTGATAATAATTCCATAATCAAAATAAATTCATATCTCCATAAGTACTTATCGGAATCGAATGATCTTTAGATCAATCCTACACCTCTCGACAAGAGGGATCCAATAACAATATCAGGTGCCATAAATAAGTTGAACCACATGGATTTTGGCCCTAGTTGCCAATTTTAACACTCCCTCTCAACTAGGGAGAACTCCATCCACTTATCCATATGTCTGGTTGTACTATCTCTACCATCAGTGCCCTGCATTGCTCTGCTCAGCTCCGCTCAACTCTGCTTAGCTCTACTTAGCTCTGCTCTACTCTGCTAGCTCTGCTCAGCTCTGTTGGCTCTGCTCTGCTCTACTCAGTTATGCTCAGCTCTACTAGCTTTGCTTTGCTCAACTCAACTCTGCTGGCTCTGCTCTGCTCAACTTGTTGCTAAACCATGAAGAAGAAGAATTGATCGAGAATGTGTCATACCATTCTCCACTGACCCAAAGTCAGTGTCAGAGTGCGTACCACTGGTCCTAAACTAGTCTCAACTGACCCAAAGTCAACATCATAGTGGGTACCACAACTACCACTAGTCCCAGACCAGTATCATCAGTCTCAAAGTGTGTACCACTAGTCCCAGACCAGTCTCAACTGACCCGAAGTCGGCGTCATAGTATGTATCACTCCCACTGGTCCTAGACCAGTCCTCCATTGACCCGAAGTCAGTCTCAGAGTATGTACCACTGGTCCTAGACCAGTCCTCCATTGACTCGAAGTCAGTCTCAGAGTATGTACCACTGGTCCCAGACTAGTCCTCCATTGACTCGAAGTCAGTCTCAGAGCATGTACCACTGGTCCCAGACCAGTATCAACTGACCCGAAGTCAACATCATAGTAGGTACAACTCGTACAACTGGTACCAAACCAGTATCATTGATCTCAAATCAATGAAGGTCATCCTAGCATAGGGAGTATAGTAGATACAGCGATGCATCTATTAGTACTACTATGGTCGCTATCCTCATTTCCCTACTCATTGATTATATGAGAGGTACTTCCCATGAGTCCTAGATTGCATGGGTAGGATGCCTCGACAGGAGAACTTAATCAATCCTGTCCTCACAGGAGAACTAATCATCCTGCTACACAATCGTCATGGAGAACACATCATCCATACCTCATAGGAGAACTAATCATCCTGCTACACAATCATCATGGAGAACACATCATCTAGACCTCATAGGAGAACTAATCATCCTGCTACATAGGACAGGGAATCATCCTATCCCACAAGAGAGTGAATCATCTTGTCCCACAAGAGAGCAAATCATCTTGTTCACAGGGGAGTGAATCATCCTATCCACAGGAGAGCGAATCATCCTATCCCATAAGAGAGAAAATCATCTTGTCCCAGTGTGCACCACCAAGGGAGGGTGAGTGATCCTGTGGTCATATGTTGCTCTAGTAAGAAATGAAAGCCCCCAGAGCTCCCAGAGCTCAATGTATGCAATAGCAGGACCCTTTTACAAGGGTCTCTCAACAACTCCAAGTCATTCGGGAAAATCACAAATTTGATCTTTCCCTAGGGCTCTGACAAAGTGTAGCGACCTGTACATCATCTCAGTGCGATGGAGCCTCCTTGCTCATCGACTTACCATATCCCAGACAAGGTAGTATCTGATGTCTATCTACTGGAGCAATCATTGAATACGGGATTCCTTAATAATTGAATCCCACCTCTGGTTGTCACAGATAATCACAGTGGTATTCATCATGTGTACTTATTGAAGAGTTTCCACAACCAGGAAACTTCATACGAGGTCATACTTGTAGTTATGTATCCAATCTCGACGATACTTATAACAACCAACTTCTGCTTCCTACTCATCCATGATATCCAAGCAGAATCCAAAGAGAACCAGCACTGAAAATTTCTCTAGTGGTCCTCCACACTGCCTGCCCAATCAGCATTCGAATAATCATGTAGTTTTCATATTTCCGGTAGTGTATCTCAATTCATGAGAGATTGTTCCCCGAAGATATCTTAGAAGATTCTTGGCACCAATCCAGTGAGGCTCAACTGAATATGATCTCACCATGCTAATTGCAAAACATATGTCTGGAATCCAACTCCCTCTTACTTCTGCAAATGAGAAGGTCTGCACCTGTCAGAAATAGCTCATCCGCATAAGGTGTCGATATGAGAGGTCTATCATCCACAACCTCCGGTAATGGTTTGGATTGGTTTCACTCCTAGTGAATCTCAGCTTCATCAAATAGCTATCAATCCTCTCATACTACACCCAAGGTGTTTTTCTTCAAGTCATAGAGGGCTTTCTTCCACCTATATACAGGAGATTCCCGTTCATGAATCTCAAACTCCACGGGTTGTTCCAAACCTATGGACCTGCTACATGAGGAGAATGGTCTCCTTGTAAGATTTTCCTTCGGTACATCTCAGACATGTACCTTCATGCTCTTTTTGAATTCAGGCATCCCGGTCACCATCTGACTCACAGACCTCTGGTGTTGAGTCAATGGACATGGTCCCTAGAGGACTTGATACAATCCTAAACTCTAAAACATATTTGAAAAATCTATTTTCAAACATGTACCTTTCCATCGATAAGTGCCACCCTAAAACCTTTTATTTCCATTTTCGAGGTCGACATAAGGTTCTTGTTGCAATCAGGTACTTAAAAGAGAATCTGGGGTTCCTTGCTTTCATTGAAGAGTCGACCATTTCCTTGATGACCTGCATTACTTATCATTCCTCTGATCATTGAAGATGTCCCTGGAATGATTATTATCTTCATGAAGAGATGTGTCCCTGTCCTTCGGACACTTCTTCGTATGATGGTCGAACATATTACAACTAAGGCATTTGCCTTTCCTTCCACCCTTAGATCCAAACTTCCCAATGAAGTGATCTTAAGTAGGCCATTAGAAACTTCCGCTGCGCCATTCTGATAATATTCTCTACTTCAGTGATTGCTCTTTCACTCTTTCTTTGGCATTGTCTTCACCTCACATCTGATACCATGTTAATTTTAGGTATGTTCTATGCTACAGCAATTTATTTAAATTTTCATAGTTAGCAATCACATCAGCATTAAAGTAAATTACAGATAGAACATAAATATAAATCACAGAAGACAAGCCAAGATAAGAGGACACAAGATGTGTCACTAGCCAGGGACAAACCCCACAATGCGGGGAAACCCTTGATCAATTCTTCTTTTATGTTCTTCAAAGTTTAGCAAAGAAAGTGAGAGAGATAGTACATTTACAATAGAAGTCAACACTTTGACTTTTGATATATACAGAGATCAGTTGAAGGCATATGCTTCAACTGATTCTCTAAGGTGACTTCTTCACCTATCATAGCGCTACATCTCGTCCATTTACTGCACCATACTATGTAGCACCATCATGTTGCATCATGCATCATCATGTTGCTCATGATCACTATGCTACCCATACATCATTCTTTAGTTCATATACATATTAGTCTTAGTTGTTTGCTATGGCTTGCAACCTAGCAAAGCAACTAGGCTATAGTTCCAGAATCCTCCACGCAATCCCTTTATTTGATGTGTATAGGGTTTGTTGTGTCAATGGTCTCCTTGATTAATGACACCTTCTCACATCGTATTGGTATTCCTCTTAGTAGCTACAGGTTTCCTTTGCGGCCAGAACTCTTCGACTGTGGCTAGACACTATTATGACAGCAACTAGATCTTGGGACCTTTCCATGACTATGTACATCCATGAATGCGTATAATGTGTCTCTTCCACTACGGCTTCATCCCTTCAAGTATGCCAAGAGCCCAGAATGTATGATAATGCTGCGTTTAATTGCAGCTTCATATGTTGACCCAATACATAGATTATTTTGTGTTCATATATAGTCTAACTATGTGTATATCTTTTCCCTGTGTTAGGGCATCACGTTGACTGAATAAATGTCATGTATAACCAGCATATGAACGTAACCATGAACATCATATAAAAGTGTCTCCATTATCTGCGTGTAAGTATTTCCAGGACCTGTGCATAAGTGTTTCTATGAACTACGTATTGGTGTCTCAATGACCAGCATATAAGGTTTCCTAAATAGCATACTAGGGCCTGCGTATAAGGCTTCTGGACAGTGTATTGAGGCCTCACTTTGACAGCAAATTAGGGCATCCATTGACTGCGTCTAGAGTTGCTGGGAACAATGTATTAGGGCCTCCATTTCTACGTAGAACCCTCATCATGAACTGTGTATAGGTCTCCATGATCATTGTAAGAATGTCTTCCCTTACTACGGCTAGGAGACTCCATTACAGAACTACGCTCAGATGTGTTAGGGCTTCTTGAATAGCGTGTAGGCTAGGGCATCATCTAACTAGGCCAGCGTATTCTTTTTCTGTCTCTCCTTCTCCAAAAACCTAAGACGTGGAGAGGATATCACATCAAGAATGTGTGTTCAAATGACTTCAAGTCCTTGCTAATTTATACTAAAACGTAGATGATGAATAGGCATGTCTATTGGGCTTTTGAGCCTACTCAAGTTGCTAGTCGGCTTGATAATAATTCCATAATCAAAATAAATTCATATCTCCATAAATAACTATCGAAATTGGATGATCTTTAGATCAATCCTACAGCTCTCGATGAGAGGGATCCAATAAAAATATCAACTGCCATAAATAATCTGACCAACATGGATTTTGGCCCTAGTTGCCAATTTTAACAATGTGTCCTAGTAGCTTCCCCTCACTCAGGGAAAGATGATATTTCTTGGGATTCAAAGAGAGACCATAACTCCTGCATTTCTCAAAGGTGAGCTTCAAGTGGAGGTTGCGTTATTCGTCGGTCTTAGAGAAGATTGTGATATCATCCAAATATACCACTACAAATTTGTCATGCTCCCCTATAAAAGCTATATCCATAGCACTCTAAAACATGACCTCTACATTAATAAGGTTAAAAGGCATGCAAGCATACATGAATGTTCCTCAAGGGGTGCTGAAGGAAGTCTTCTTCTGATCACCAGGGTGAATTTCCACTTGGTTGTAATCATAGAACCCATCAATCATGGACATTCTAACTGACCCAACCACCTTCTGCAATATGCTATCCATCTGATTCAGGTAGCTCCAGACACATGCAGAAGTCCAAGCGAGCTCAAAAATGGTTAAAATCCAAAGTGTTCACATTTCAACAAACTCAACATCAAATCGAAGTACTCATCACCCTGATTTCGATGGTGTGAATGACACTCAAATACGAGCTCATATGAAGAAGTTAGAGCAAGTCAAATTTCATGTTTGACTTGGATAGGTGGCAAGAGAAGATGATGTGGTAGAACTCCTAGCGAATGGGGAAGCACTAAATGGTAGGCCACCATTGGTCCCACATTTCGCTTGTCGTAAAAGGCAAAGGTCAACGATTTCAAATCAGCCCTAGGTTGTGATGAGATAATCGCATATCACAATCGCAAAAGCCAACTGTTTACAAATCAACCCAAGTAGGGAAGGGGTGCGATGCGATAAAAGGAAATCGCACATTGCAAGGGCAGCGGTATAGCATTGGCCCCTGATAGAGTCAGGATACGATGTGATCACATATCACAATCGTAAAGGGGAAGTTCCTCACGAATCATCCCATGGTAGAGTCAATATGTGATGCATTTCATATCACAATTGCAAAGGGGAAAGTCTACCATCCCCGATTGGTTGTACATCATATATATTTAAACCGAAAAACTAGTGGGAGTTGAATCCACAACCAGCGGGTCCGACAGCCTTGTCCACGTGGTGGCTCCACAAAAAAAATCACATGCTAAATAAAGAGGGCTAGGATTTGATCCCCCAACCAATGCACCAATTTACCATTGCGCCAAATGGCTAGGTGCGGTAAGCTCCACTGCCGATTTCTACTTAAACCCAACATTTCTTAGATGCGGGGGAGGAGGTGATAGAGCAGAGAGTAGATTATTAAACCACGAGCCCAGGAAGAACCATCCCCAGACAAAACCATGATTTGCAGTTCCAAAAGGTGGAACCATGATAGCATGGATTTCGAGATAGAGAATCTTTTGTAGAGAGTATTCCTTGATGTCTAAAAGATTCCATGTGGAGGTAAAGTTTCATTTTGACATAATCATATGAATTTTATAGTTATTTTAACCAAAAATTCATAGGGAACGCGATGGAGAAATCAGAATCAACAATAAAGCAGCAGATTTGTAGATTCCCAGCAGAGAAGAATATTTGAAGAATCTTGAGGGAATCTTCCAGATTCCTTAGAGGCTGAAATTTGCCAGAGTCAGAATGCAGCCAAATTTATGCTCCAAAGTCTGAGAATCTCACAAGGATCATGATGGTGAGATCAGATTTGTGATCTAAGTTGTAGATATCCATTCATCCCAGAGAACAGAACCTTTGGAGAATCACGGGGAATCTAAAAGATCCCTACATGCCTATATTTTGACGATGTTAGAATTCGACAAAAGGATAGTCAATTTTACACCTTTCAACGATGGAAATTTAGTGGTGCAATTAGTTTTTGTACTTGAGCCTTCCATTTTTCACTCAACTTTAGAGGTGAAGGTACATGAATCATTCATTTCATGTTTTCCTTCATAATTGTTGAGATGATGTATTATGTTTTGAGATCATTGTTTGATGTTATGATGTGAGATCACTTTTTCCACATTATGTGAGATGTATCTAGCTTTTCATGTTGTGTATTATTGTTGAGATCCCTATGTAACTATATTGAAGGGATACTCATTGCCACATTGTGTGAGATCATGTTAAGTTGTCATGTTGTGAGGAAGCCCTTATTGAGTGAGAATTCCTGTAGGGAGAACGTCTCGTGGAGAGACAAGCCACTCTTTTTGAGGGCATATGACCTTGTTATGACAACACATATTCTATGTACATCATCATAATTTCTAGTAGTATATGAAGTAGCCTCCACCATCTTGACACCGGGCCCAGAGATGTAGTCCAAGTTGGACGAACTCCATTACCAAATGTCTCATGTTTTAATTTACTGATCATTGTCATGTTTCCTCTTGTTTAAGCATGCACATGTGGTTCTTTATGCTCTTTTAAATGAAATTATAACAATATCACAGAAGTAAAATATCTTGGATAATTCTGGTCGCTGAAGGAACCCAGATCACCATCTTAGGCAGCGGGTAGTTGTATTTCAACAATGCCTTGTTAAGGTTCTGAAAATCCACACATAGCCTTATTTCTCCATACTTTTTTTGGACTAGGACTAAGTTGGCCAACCACTCTGAATACCTTAAAGGCACTGTGATTTTAGCCTGTAGAAGTTTCCTCAATTCTTTTTCAATGGAGGGGAGTAAGAGTGGATTAATCTGCATGAGTTTCCACTTGCATGGCTTTATTCCACTCTTTAAAGGAATCTTATGTTGTATGATGTTAGTATCAAATGCTTTTAATTCATTCTAAGACCAAGCCAAAACACCCTTATAGATTGTGAAGATATTTAAATACCTTTGTTTATATTGCAAGGGGATTCCTTTCGATAGGCTGACCATGTGGGGTGTTGTCTACGTAAGCCCTCTCTGTGGACACAGACGATCCCTCTAGCCCAATGAGTGGGTCTAGGAACATAGGTGACGATCTACCAGACACTTTCCTGAGTTACAATTGAAAAGAGAGACGAAGAATATGGCCTACCTTGTTCTAATGCTATCTCGATCTCCTTTGTTGAATACCTTGAATCACTTGCATTATCAGCTCATTCTTATTGCTCACAACATTTATGCACCTGCACAAGAGATCAAAACACAACAAGGGATGCAAATAAAAACATCATATTCAAAGGAAACCTACTTAACTAATCAAGGAATGTTAAGATAGATGATACATGAGCATACACATCAATGGAAAATGAACCAGCAATTATATATTAATAGAAAATAAGGGGAAGCATACAACCAAGCCTTGATGTTGGTAGGCTCTCCTTAAATGAATATCCAAGTCCAAGCTAAGCTCTCCAAGCACTCCTTCAATCCAAATGAGTAGCATATAGGCACAATCTTAGCATAAGGGTGCAAATAGGCATAGACTAACCATTTCAGAATGGGATAGGATGAATATATAGCCTAGGAAAGGGAATTAGGATCTCTCCAAACATAGGATTAGGTCCTCATCTAAAGGAGGTAGCTCATAGGGATAAGACCAAGAGGCCAAGTTGGGAGAATTCGACCTCATCTATGTCGAACAACCTCCAACTCGCTGCTCTGGAATCTTCTAAATCACAAAGCTTCTCATCCTCTTTGGGAAAATTTCCTTTTTGGGATCATCATGGGTATACAAGTGAAAAAAGCGATGCCATCGCGGGCCAATTATAGTGCAACAGGTGATCATCATTGTTTTTAGTCTCATAAGGGCAATGATTCTCAAATTAGGGTTTTATATCTATTTCCTTCAGGGGAAGCTCGAGGCATTTTCCAATCAAAGTCTTAGGAAGGATCTGAACTACATATATGAATGAGTACACTGCATGATGGTCGTGTTTCAGGCACTTCGGGGTATGTCACGGGAAAGTGCAGAAGGTGTGACAAAATATTGTGTAACGGATACCCCATAAAGCATGAAGGCAGAACGAGGAGTGATGGCTGAGATGCTTTATGATCTTTTGCAAGGATGAGGAAAAACATTGTCAGGAGACCGGCAAATCAAGGATGCATATACATATACACATCTGAGATAAAAAAACATGAATCCACAGTATGGATGCAGCCATCTGGATGATAAGGACTATATGAAATGATCCATGGTATGGGCGCAGCCATCCAAATGAGAAGGATCATATGTGAATCTTAGATCCAAGGTATGGTCATAGCCATTCGATATAGATGGATCATCATAAATGTAAAGTCCCACAGTATGTTCATAGCCATCTGTATAGCAAAAACATGTGTACAATCATGAATAACATATAACTCCACGCAACCAAAGTCATATTGGACAAGACTCAAGGTCTTGCGCTCCATCTCGACCTAATCAAAGTACGAATTCTAACATGTGAATGAATGTGTTGAAGAAGAACATGCTAGAAAACCACCTTATTACCGGCCAATGATGTGGATTGTTTGCAGGTACGAGAGAAACCATCAATAATGACAATGGCTCTCAAGGTACGACAGTACAATCCATGAATGTCATAATGAAACTGAAATCCAACACTCATAGAATAATCCAAGTGAAGGCCAATGATGAAGACTTATCGTCGGATGTGAAGAACTTGCCATTAAGGCATGCAAGCTCTTACTAAAAGGGATTTCCTAAGTCATCTTCTTGGATAATGAGCTGAAGTCGACAGGAAGCGACCCGTCGAAGGAGGGAAATTCTGAGTCCCCCATCATCGACACAAAACAAGGAATAAAGTGGCATGAAATGAATAAGGTCCAAGACTGTAACAATGGGTCAAATAATGTATAGGTAAATAACTGTAGATAGGACTTCTCTTGAACACTGGCAACATGACTCTGGAGTGTGGTAGCATTTGACTCAACATAGGACTAAAGGTCATGATGAATGTTGAAATTTGGTACCGGAGGACAGGTGGTTCCCTAAGGATTTGATCTCTGACCTAGGGAAAAGTGTCCAAAAGAGTTTAATTTCTCTTCTAAAGTGACTTTATAATTTTTATAAAGTCAAATCTAATTTAAAAGTGACTTTAAATGATAAAGTTACTAAACTCTATTTTAGAGTGACTTTAAAAAAGTCAATGTAAATTAGAAAGGAAAAGTGACTTTGGACATAAATGACTAAGCCGTTCTTTATTAAAGTGGGGTGAATTAAAAAATAGAAAGTGAGATTTAAATGAGCATTTAATCTCAGCCCTAGATCTCAATTTATTTCAGCCATTGGATTTAGGAATTTCCCAAAAGTCACTTAGGGTTAGATTAAAGGAGGGAAAGGAGGAAAAGGTCATTCATTCTTTCATCAGCAGATTGAGAGAAGGAGAGCAAGAGAGCAAGGGAGATTTCTGGAAAGGAAGGAGAAGGAGGTAGTATCTTGGCACACATTCCAAGGCAACATTCAGCAAGTCCGTACAGCTGAGTTAGCACACAGTGAAAGGAAGATATTGGGCACGATTTTCTAGAAAGGTCGTACAACAGTTTTGGTTCAGATTCCAAGGAGGCCGTACAGCAAGTGCACAGAAATCGAGAAGCAGAAATCTGTACAGCAAGTGGCTATACCTTGGTACGCATTTCTAGGCAGAAATCCATACAGTTGTATTTTTGTTTTTCTGCACATAAATCGAGGAAAACCATACAGTAGCATTTATGGAAGCTTGCACTCTTTTCTAGGCAGTCCGTACAGCAGTATTTAAGGCTGAAATTTGGGCACAAAAATCAAGGAGGTCGTACAACATTTATTGTTGTTCTGTTTTGTTGTTTGCAATTTTTTCCAGTTGGCTATGAGGCATGGAAAATGAGATAAGTTGTAAAAGTTTGCTTGTTGATTTTTTGCTGAATATTTCTCTCACTGTAAAAAGCATTTTCCAGAAATAAGAAGGAGCTTTCGAACTGGTTTTCCCCAAGAGTTGTAGGGGGTTTTTCCAAGGTCAGCTTGACAAAAAATCACTATGTTTAAATGTGTTGAATGGTTGTTTGTATGTGCTGATATTTATTTCTGCATTTTCCAGCATTCTGTAATATTTCTAGAATTTTTGCTTTCAGCAAAATTTATTTTCCAATTGAATGTATGGATATGAGAAAGGGCATTTAACTATTTTGGAGAAATAAGGTGAAACTGAAAACCGGGGTGGGAAATGAGAAACTTTTACATGGTGTCAGAGCTTGAGCGCTAAAGTGCAGTTTGGGACAGCAAGGAGGAAAATTACAGTCTACTGATTTTTCACTCAGAAAATTCCAGGAAGCTGATTTTTCACAAATAGAAGTTTTATCTTTACTACAGCAGTGCTATTTTTCAGTTTTAGGACGGCAAGATGTCATTGGGATTGAGGGTGGAGGATAGGTTGGATGGGCATAACAATTAAAGCGTTTGGAAGGAGAGAATGCAGAGTATCTTTGAGGAGGCAAAAGTCTGGGACATTATGGTGCATACCACACAGAACCATGTTGTTGTACCTATTGATGCTACTCAATTGGTTGATTATAATAAAAAGAACAATAAGGGTAAGAGACTGATTCTAAACGGAGTCAAAGACCATTGCATTCCTCATGTGAAAGGAAATAAAAATGCCCATGAGATGTGGACATCATTATCCAATCTCTACCATAGTACCAATGAGAACCGGAAAATGGTCCTGAAGGAGAAGCTGAAGACAATTAAGATGGGTAATGATAGTGTAGCCGGATATCTCACAAAGATTACTAATGTGAGAGATGAGTTGGCGGCAGTTGGAGAGGTCATTCCACCCACTGAGTTGGTGCGGATTGCAGTGAATGGCCTCCCCCATTCATGGATGAACTTTGCTGATGGGGTTTGTGCACATGAGACCCTTCCCACATCGGAGACGTTTTGGGATGATTGCATTCAGACAGAGATCAGGAAAGGTTAGCTTGGGGCAGCCAAGCCAGTTAAGCAAGATGAGGATGTAGCACTGTTGGCAGGATGCAAGAAAGGCAAAGGGAAGAAGCAGGTTTCCACAAGCAATGGTGGGGGCAAAGGCAAAGGTAAAGGTAAACAGGGTAACACATAGAAGGACTATTCCAAGGTGAAGTGTTGGAATTGTCAAAAGATGGGACACTATGCAGTTGTGTGTCCGGAGAAGAAGAAGAAGAGGAAGAACTAGAGCGTGGCAGCTTCAGCAGAGGTTGAGGACTTTGCAGATCGTTTTGACCGGGAGTTTGGGTTCACTGTGTGTGAGTTCTCTAGTGCAGGATCACCTGCCACACAGGTTCAGAGGGAGCATGCTTTTCCCTCGATTAGCGGAGCATCTTCGGGTATCTGGTATGTGGACAGTGGGGCTTCACGTCACATGACAGGAGTGCGTGAGTACTTCTCAGAGCTTTTAGAGAGTGGCACTGATATGGAGGTAGTACTCGGTGATGACAGAGTTGTTATAGCAGTCGGTGTGGGGACACTGACATTTCAGAGGGAGTCCAAACCTCCCTTGAAGGTGTCAAATGTTTTTTATGTGCCAGGGATGAGGAAGAACCTCATATCCGTCTTAGCTTTGGAGGATAGAGGATATGAGGTACTATTCAGGGGAGGACAGGTGTTGATGTATCCCAGGGGCACTCCAGCTGGTTCAGCTAGAGTGATAGGTGTACGCCATGCAAAGGTGTACAAGTTTGCAGTCCAGCCCCTTTTGGCATTGAGCAGTAGTACCAACAGTAGAGCTAGCAGTTCTGAGCTGTGTGAGATTTGGCACCGCAGCATGGGACATATGTATCATGGAGCCTTGAGGACCTTGCAGGAGATCACTACAGGTGTGCCAAATTTCAGTACTGATCACTTTGATACTTGCAGAGGATGTGCGATGGGCAAGTTTGCCAAATCCACTTTTCCCAACAGTGACAACAGAGCGATTGGGATACTTGATTTGATTCATTCTGATGTGAGCGATCAGATGTCTCATGTTTCCTTGAGTGGATATCAGTACTATGTTTTATTCATTGATGATCACTCCAGGAGGACCTGGATTTATTTCTTGAAGACCAAGAGTGAGGTCTTCAAGCGGTTTCAGGAGTTTAGAGCTCTTGTGGAGACACAGACAGGTTGGAAGATCAAGTCCCAGAGGTCGGACAATGGGGGAGAGTACACCCTTGGAGAGTTTGTTGACTATTGTGCAGAGGTAGGCATTAGGAGGGAGCTCACTGTTCCTTACAACCCCCAGCAAAACGGGGTTGCGGAGAGGAAGAACAGATCCATCGTAGGGGCTGCCAAAGCCATGTTACATGATCAGGGGTTGCCATTGTTCTTGTGGTCAGAGGCCTGCAACACAGTCGTTTATTTGCAGAACAGGAGTCTGCATCGTGCCTTGGGGCACATGACTCTGGAGGAGGCTTTTTCTGGGAGGAAGCCTGATATTGGTCATCTTCGTATCTTTGGGTGCATTACATATTCCTACACACCCAAGGAGAAGAGGACCAAACTAGAGCCCACTGCAGAGAAGGTTATCTTTGTGGGCTACAGTGAGATCTCAAAGGCCTTTCGGATTTACATTCCTGCACAGAGGAAAGTTGTTGTCAGGCGAGATGTGAAGTTCGAGGAGGACAGGGCCTTTAGGAGGTCACGGGAGTTAGAGTATCTAGATCAGCCATACCCTCAGCAGTAGTTGAGTCAGTCGCAGGGATCCAGTGGGCAGGGATCAAGAGGATCCGGAGGTACATCTATGACGATGCCAGGTGCGTCAGTGAGTAGTGGCTCGACGAGCCAGAGGGGTGGTGCTCTGGGAAGCATGCAGAGTAGTCCACAGAGCAGTTCACTAGGGAGTCCATTGATGGACAGTTCACACGATACCTCAGCTTCTACAGGTTCAGGTGCAGGCAAGAGGACAACAGACAGGCAGTCAGGAGTTCAGGCTCCTGATGGTGAGGAAGGAGGAGTTTCATTCTTGAATGGGAGAAGCATGCTCAGGGAAGAGGAAGCCCAAGTGGCTTCAGGACACCTTGAGAGATGCCACATCTGTTGCTGAGCCTAAGAGGTCGGTCAGAGAGAGTAGACCACCTGAGAGGTTTTGTAGCTATATGGCAATGGCTACCAGCATCCTTGACTTTGAGCCTTCTAGCTATGAGGAGGCAGCTAGCCAGTAGGTCTGGAGAGAGGCCATGCAGGAGGAGTATTCTTCTATCATGAAGAATGATGTTTGGGAGGTGTTGCCGAGGCCTGAGGGCAAATCCACGGTTACTTCCATATGGCTTTACAAGGTAAAGCATGCTACAAATGGCAGCATTGAGAAATTCAAAGCGATGTTTGTGGCTAGAGGGTTCTCCCATGTAGAGGGCGTTGATTATGAGGAGATCTTCTCTCCCGTGGCTCGATATACTTCGATCCACTCCATTATATCGATAGCAGCAGAGATGGGTTGGAAGATCCACCAGATGGATGTGAATATTGCATTTCTCAATGGCTTCATATAGGAGGAGGTGTACATTGAGCAACCACAGGGCTTTGAGGTCCATGGGAAGGATTCCCATGTGTGCAGACTGAAGAAGGCCCTTTATTGCCTGAAGTAAGCTCCTAGAGCTCGGTACTCCATGATAGATACATACTTGCAGGGGATGGGTTTCACAAAGAGTGAGGGAGATCGGAACCTTTACTAAATTGTGATAGGTGAGGAGCATGTCATTCTGGTGCTATATGTGGATGACTTGGTCATTAGAGGTGCAGAGAGACTCATAGAGCACTGCAAGAGAGATCTTGCGGTGGAGTTTGAGATGAAGGAAATCGGCTTGATGCATTACTTTTTGGTTTTGGAAGTGTGGCAGGAGGAGGGGCATTTCTTCCCGGGGCAGGGGAAGTATATTGTAGATATCCTTGGTAGATTCCACATGGAGGATTGTAAACCCATGTCGACACCGATGATCACCAACTGGAAGAATCTTCATGCCTCGGATTCCGAGTTGGTGGATCCTACATTATACAGGCAAGTGATTGGTTCCTTGATGTATTTGGTCAACACTAGACCAGATATTTGTTTTGCAGTCAACACGATGAGTCGGTTTATGTGTGAGCCTAAGAAGGTTCATTGGGTGGCTGCAAAACACATTTTGCGGTACTTGTAGGGGACAGTGGATTATGGTCTAGACTACAGGTAGGGGGATGGAGTGAGATTGACAGGTTATACTGATTTTGATTGGGTAGGTTGTGCTTCTGATAGGAAGAGCACTTCAAGGTTCTGTTTTGGATTGGGTTCAGCAATAGTGTCATGGTTCAGCTGAAAGTAGCAGTCAGTAGCATTGAGTTCAGGGGAAGTAGAGTATGTGGCAGAAATTCTAGCTAGTTGTGAGGCCATCTGGCTTTGCGAGATGTTGTTTGGCTATTTGGTCAGTCGTTGAGACCTTTAGTGATTTACTGTGATAATCAGAGTTGCATTAAACTCATGGAGAATCCAGTATTTCATGATAGGTCAAAGCATATCGGGATCAAATATCACTTCATCAGAGACTATTTTCATAAGGGAGCTGTGAAGCTTGAGTATATTCCCACTGATGAGTAGGTTGCAGATATTCTTACCAAAGCCTTACCATGGGGCAAGCATGTCTACTTCAGAGACAAGTTGGGTGTGGTGAGGAACACCTTCCTCGGTAAGAGGGAGTGTTGAAATTTGGTACCGGAGGACAAGTGGTTCCCTAAGGCTTTGATCTTTGGCCTAGGGAAAAGTGTCCAAAAGAATTTAATTTTTCTCCTAAAGTGACTTGATAATTTTTATAAAGTCAAATCTAATTTAAAAGTGACTTTAAGTGATAAAGTTACTAAAGTCTAATTTTAAAGTGACCTTAATAAAGTCAATGTAAAATTAGAAAGGAAAAGTGGCTTTGGACATAAATGACTAAGTGGGTTTTTATTAAAGTGGAGTGAATTAAAAAATAGAAAGTGAGATCTAAATGAACATTTAATCTCAGCCCTAGATATCAATCTATTTCAGCCACTGGATTTAAGGATTTCCCAAAAGTCACTTAGGGTTAGATTAAAGGAGGGAAAGGAGGAAAAGGTCATTCATTCTTTCATGAGCAGATTGAGAGAAGGAGAGCAAGAGAGCAAGGGAGATTTCTGGACAGGGAGGAGAAGGAGGCAGCAACTTGCCACACATTCCAAGGCAGCATTTCAACAAGTCCGTACAGCTGAGTTAGCACATAGTGAAAGGTAGATATTGGGCACGATTTTCTAGAAAGGTCGTACAACAGTTTTGGTTCAAATTCCAAGGAGGCCATATAGCAAGTGCATAGAAATTGAGGAGCAAAAATCTGTATAGCAAGTGGTTGTACCTTGACATGCATTTCTAGGCAAAAATTCATACAGCTGTATTGTTGTTTTTCTGCACAGAAATCGAGGAAAACCGTACAGCAGCATTTATGGTAGCTTGCACGCTTTTCTGGGAAGTTCGTACAACAGCATTTAAGGCTTAAATTTGGGCACAAAAATCAAGGAGGCCGTACAAAATTTATTGCTATTATATTTTGTTGTTTGCAAGTTTTTCCAGTTGGTTGTGAGGCATGGAAAATGAGATAAGTTGTAAAAGTTTGCTTGCTAATTTTTTGTTGAATATTTCTCTCACTATAAAAAGCATTTTCCATAAATAAGAAGGTTTCGAACTAGTTCTCCCCAAGAGTTGTAGGGGGTTTTTCCAGGGTCACCTTGACCAAAAATCACTATGTTAAATGTGTTGAATGGCTGTTTGTATGTGCTGATATTTATTTCTACATTTTCTAGCATTCTATAATATTTCCAAAATTTGTGTTTTCAGAAAAAAATATTTTCCAGTTGAATGTATGGATATGGGAAAGGGCATTTAACTATTTTGGAGAAATAAGGTGAAACTGAAAACCGGGGTGGGAAATGAGAAATTTCTACAATGAAAAAATGGAATAGTCAAATGAGAGGAAAAAATGCATCATCCAAACTCGGGAGGACAAAAGACTGAGTAAGGATATCTCAAACTTGACACAAAAGCTGAAGAATGTCATGTTCAAGAGAAACATGTTGGCTATACAAAGGATGTTTCATTTTCATTTTTCCACCACTATTCCTAGCAAGTACCCCAATTATTTTTATCACAAGCTTGAAGGGGATAGTATATGCTTGTCATGTAAGTTGATTCTTTGGATGAATCCATCCTAGTAAATTTTAAGAGTCCTAGGAAGGAGAAACTTGGTCTCATCATGGTGATGATTCTTTCATCGTAAAATTTTAATGAGTCCGGCATAAGAATAACTTGATACCTTTTTTCACATTTAGATATTTTGATAAAGAGACGAAAGACAAAACTCCATCAAGTCCCTTTTCATAAATAGTCAATCTCGGCCTGAAAAAGGGGTAAACATATACTGAGATGACATCAATTCATTTAATTTAACAAGTATGAAAAGATAAGTACTCGGCAACCTTTTCATATTTCAAGGGTTAGAAAAGCACTAAAAGATGACTCCTCCTAGAGGAATGAGTTGTATAAAAGGATAGCAACTGGTTCCGGTCATGATGGAACTGCTCAAAACGTGTAAAGGTCAAGAGGCTAGCTAATAAGACCACTCATTGCAAATGTTCCCCAGTCAAAGGTAAAACAACTAATTGAAATCAATTGATCGGCCAAATATATGGTGACGATGGAAAGAAAAAACCAAAGCTTATCTAGAAAAATAGGCTAATAAAAACGGCTATCATGAGATGTAAAATGGGAATGGGTTCATTTTTACAAAATCTTGAAACATGAGAAACTATGATTGAGTATACTTGAAGATGGTTTCATTTTTCACAAGCTTGAAACATGAGAAAAACTATGCTTGGATTTGGTTTCATTTTTACACAAGCTTGAAACGTAAACAAACTATGCTTGGATTTGTTTGCATGTCCACAGCATAAAATATGCTTGGATTTGTTTCATTTTTTAATGAGATTGACATAGGAAAAGAACCATGCTCATGACACCTATTTCATTTTTAAACGAGGTTGACATAGTAAAAGAACTATCCTCATAGAGACCTAATTCATTTTTTAACGAGTTTGACATAGTAAAAGAATTATCCTCATATCCTTTGTTTCATTTTTTAAGGAGCTTGACACAAGACAAGGAACTCTGCTCCATATCCTTTTATCATAGAACAAAATAGGCCATGGATTCCAAGATGTTCTCATCAGGCGGGAGAATAAAACTTGGGAAGGAATACATGTCCAGGGATCCAAATGAAAACTCAGGCTCCAATGTCCCCAGTACATGATGTACTACATCATGGTCATCAGTAGATGTGGGCATGGAATAGGTGGCCATGTAATTAACCTGTGGTGGGAGTGATACCGCTTGCACATAAGAACCATTTAGGGATGATGGTTGTTTGGGAGTTGATTAAAGACCAATGAATGTAAGATGATCAATGATCACAATGCTTCCTTCATGCGAGAAACACATCGCTCGAAAGAGAGAATAAACAAGAGCTCCCATGACATAAACATAGTCACAGCAAAGGATTAGATTAAAATCTAAAGGTCCTTGGACAACCATCATGTCTATATAGACAATCTTTCCTCCCAAATTAATAGGCAACTTAGGAAACATAATGGTTCCTTTGTTAAAAGTTAATAGATTCTGGGTGATAGGGACAAGCTGAGGAAAACCTAAAGCTTGCCAAGCAGTTGAGAATAGAATTCTAACAGAGGCTCCCTCATCTATGATTGTGCTAGGTACGGTCATAAGGTAAGCCTATATGGTAATCTGGAAAGGAACATAAGACAGAAGACGATATCCTTTCAGTCGACTCCAATCAAATGAAGTGACTAATCTACTAGGAGGGGGTGTCGTAGGAACATGAGAGCTACCCTCTTGTGTGATGGGAATAAGAGAAATGCTCTCATGCACCTTAGGAACAAGCGAATTTACCTCAAGTTCATTTGAAACTGACGAAACCAAAAGAACCTGAGTGGTATGGGGTTCACTCTCTACCTGAAAGGCATGGTTAACTAAAGATGGAGTCAAGTTTATCATTTTCTCAACCAATGGTTGGTCAAGAATGAACTCATGAGACTCTCTTCCAAAGAGAGCGTGGTTTACCAAAGATGACTTTTGACCAATCACTAGATCAACTAGTGAAGGATCAGAGGAAAGATTTCGATACCCAACAGGAAGACGAGGTTGAGAAGCTGTAAGGTTTTTAAACTCTTTCAAAACTTCATGCATGATAGGACAAAGGTGAATGGGATGATTACCTTCATACAACTTACAAGGAATTTTTGAATTTTACCTTTTTCCCATAGGCTTTACTATTACTAGTTGAAGGTTTATCACAAGTATGATCAATAAAGGTTGATGACAAAGGTTGATGTGAGTTTGTGGACACTTCTAAGACCTTGGGAATACCAAGACAATCTCGAAGAAGGTGGTCACCCTTACATAACATGCAAGGGAATTTTACTTTCTGGGGTTGGTTTGAAGGTTGTCCTTTATTATTTGCATCAGTAGGAATGGTTGCTTGGTTTCCCACTTGCTTATTTTGCTTCTTCTTCTTCTTCTTTGTCCTTTTCTTCTTCCTCTTAGCTTCCTGGTTACTAGAATCCAGACACATTCACCACATGAAGAGGAAGAATGGGTGAAGAAATAGGAGAAGAACGTGAGGGGTCAACTTTAGGATCAACATGAAGTTGATGTTGTTTAGGTGGAGGAGAACTCAGTTGAAAAGTAGTTTGGGCACTTGTAATCACAAAGGTCAAAAACAACCAACAGACCAATTGTCAATCCAGGAAGGGACAATGTTTCCATATAAGGAGCACCAGTATTTCCAAAAGAAAGAAAAGGACTAGGATTCTCGTCAGAGGGGTTTCCTTGACTGGCAGACTCAGGAAATGTTTCCATTAGTATCAACCTAACATCTACTAAGGAGTATTTCCACAAGAAGGATGTTTCTCCACGGTCAATTAATTTTAGAATTTGAAATAAAAAAATTTCCTTTTCATGTTTTAAGAGTCGATAAAAGGACGAAAAGGTGACTCTAGTTGCGTTCCATGGTTTAGCGAGCTTGAAAGGACAAGTGCTCGATGATCCTTTCAAGTTTAAGGATTCGGAAAAGATCGAAAAGACTACTTAGGATACGCCAGGAAATAAGGAGTACTAAGTAATCATGAACTACAATATACACCTTAGCAAATAAATTTTCCAAGGAATTGATGTACGTGCAGGAAGTCTCCTCGAATGCTATGTTCAGTGTATCACGTTTACAGGGCAGCAGACTCGGCTTCCTATGGATAAATTTTTGTAACCTATGAGGGTCTCCCTTTATATACTCGACGATACAGGGAGCACAAGTCTGTGCTAGTACTGTCTAAGGCAAGAGTATTATGAACGACAGCTGCTAAGTTTTATAGATGTCGAAACACGTCTCTAGCCTAGACCACTAAGTATGAGCATTAATGTTTCAAATGCTCCTTAGATTCATTGAGGTAAATTTTAAGTTTATCTTTGAACTGAGTTTCAGTTTTGAGGGCTCAACGATGTCACCTGCTCCTAAAATGCAACTAAATGATGAAAATGAAACTTTTCATTCGATGAAGGCTATTCTACCCAAGGAAGAGAAACAACCAATCAATGCATCAAACAATCCAAAAGTATCAATACAAACTTTTCAATGCAATAAAATGAAATGTAACCTTTCATTCTATTAACAAATGCAATGCCATAGAAATGAAAATCTTTTTCTTTTCACTAAAGATGCAATCAATGCAAACTAGCACAAAAGAGAAAAAGAAAATGCAAATAATTCACTAATCATGAAAATCTATTTCACTTTTCGATCTCAATGTAAGAAATGTTTCGAAAATACTTCAATGATATACACTTTCACTTTCCAAAACACAAGAATAACAACAAGCACTTCCTTTCGATTCAATCAAAAAACAAACAATTTTGTAATCTATTGCTTGCTAACAAAACTAAAGTGACTTTCAAAGCATCTACTCAATTCGACACTAATGAAAATAACTTTATACCAAAGAACCAAAAGTGACTTAAAAAAGATGTCAAGACACAAAAGAACTCTTTGAACAAAGGTAATTGATCTCTAAAAACCATACCAATGAGTGAATGAAGGGTGACATAGAAACCTTAGGGACCCTAGGGTTTCAATTCAAGCTCTAAACACACTTAAACCAAATCAAGAGGCAATTGCAGTCAAACAAACGTGTCAAACAAGACAATGACATTGTAATCACACTGACAAACCATTGCTAGAAGGCAAAAATTGAAATCAAGAAGAGAAAATCCTAATTTTCTTAAACTTCTGGGATCATCGCCCCTGTCATAGGCAAAACAACAACAATCGCAATTGTAATTAAAACATTTGTAATTTCATCATGATTGTTAGGGAGAAAATCACAATGGCCGAGAAAGATGAGATGAAACCAAAAAATCTTCAAGATCAAAAAAAAAAAAAAAAACCAAAAACCTTCAAGCAATTACAAGTGAAAAAGTTACAGACTAACAAAGAAGCCTGAAAATGAATGTTTGGTCAAACTCAACACAAAAGCAGGATGAAGGATTGAATGGAAAGGATCATAGCTTCCCCAATAGAGTTGTCATTTTGTTGTCTAGGTAAATCCTCCCTGTAGATGGAGACGATCTTTCTAGCCAAATGAGTGGGTCTAGAAACCTAAGTGACAATCTACCAAGCACTTTCCTAAGTTACAATTGAAAAGAGAGACGAAGAAGATGGCCTACATAATTCTGATGTTATCTCAATCTCCTTTGTTGAAGACCTTGAATCACTTTTGTCATGGGCTCATTCCTACTTCTCACAACATTTATGCACCTGCACAAGAGATCAAGACACAACAAGGGATGCAAATACAAACAACATATTCAAAGGCAACCTACTTAACTGATCAAGGAATGTTAAGATAGATTATGCATGAGCATACACATCAATGGAAAATTAACCAACAGTTGTATTAATAAAAAGTAATGGGAAGCATACAACCAAGCCTTGATGTTGATAGGCTCTCCTTGAATGAATATCGAAGTCCAAGATAAGCTCTCCAAGCACTCCTTCTCCAAACCAAATGAGTAGCATATAGGCACAATCTCAGCATAAGGGAGAAAATAGGCATAGACCAACAATTTGGGAATGGGACAGGATGAATATATAGCTTAGGAAAGGGAATTAGGATCTCTCCAAAGATAGGATTAGGCCCTCATCTCAATGAGGTAGCTCGTAGGGATAAGACAAAGAGGCCAAGTTGGGAGAATTTGACCTCATATATGTCCAACTACCTCCAGCTCACCGCTCTGGAAACTTCTAGATCATGAAGCTTCTCACCCTCTTTGAGAAAATTGTCTTTTTGGGATCATGGTGGGTATACAAGTGAACATATCTATGCCATTGTGATTCAAGTACAGTGCAATAGTCGATCATCATTATTTTTAGTCTCATAAGGGTGATGATTCTCAAATTAGGGTTTTAGAGCTATTTCCTTTAGGGGAAGCTCAAGGCATTTTCCAATGAAAGTCTTAGGAAGGATCTGAATTGCATATATGAATGAGTACAATGCATGATGGTCATGTTTCAGACACTTCAGGGTATGTCACGAGGAAGTGCAAGAGGTGTGACAAAATGTTGTGTAACATGGGGTTCATCCTCTGAGCCGATATTGTAATCTTCTACTTATTCATCCATCTCTAGAGCCATTGGTTTGGAGGCTACATCATCCTTTTAAAAAATATTTGTAGTGGGACTAGTCCACGAGGAATGGTATTCCCTTTCATTTGTATAATTTTATGTCCAACCATTGTGTCTTCCCATAGAGTGGGTTCTTGATCTTCCTCTTTTTCCTCTCCTTGATCAATGGTTGAGTTAGCGAAATCACCAACAACTTCCATAAATCATTTGATCTTCTTATTGCCCTCGAATACCTGCCAGTGCTTAACATTATCAAGTATAGAGGGTCTATATCTGGCCTCCACCTCGTACCTAAAAAATGGATTTTGAGGGGGTTTGAAATTGCTTGCTACTACAGTAAGGGAATCAACCATTATGTTTTCCTCTCCGAGAAGAAACTAGATATTAAAAGCCAGGAAGAAGTTATCAATCAAATCCCACACTTCATTCTGGTAAGTCCTCAATCTAGGGTATTTAGCCTGGCACTAATTTTGGATCTTCTTTACAATCAACTTGGAGTCTCCATGCACGGTTAAGCATTCAATATTCATATTCCTTATTGTTTGTAGCCCGAGAAGAAATGCTTCATACTCTGCCATGTTGTTGGTTTCCTCAAACTCCAAATTCAATGAGAGAGGTATCAAGATGACCTCAGGACTTACCAACAAAACTCTTGCTTTGTTTCCCTCTTTGAAATTCGCTCCATCAAAGTATAATTTCCATACTTTGTTTTTATCTTTGTGATGGTTGTTTAATGGCATCGTTAGATGTACTTGCGGTTCTTCTAAGATGGTCTCATCTTCTTCTAGGAATAGGAAGGAGAGGTCACCTTCTTTTCCATACAATGGAGAATTTTTAGAACCTTCAGGTGCGGTCACAATTTTTCAGATCTGGACTCTCTATACAACCTCCTTTTTTTGCCTCCAAAAGTGGGAATAGTGGCATAACTTAGATCTAATTTGATAGAGCCCCCCACCTTGGAACCCCAAGATCTGGATAGGAGCATGCCAAACCGAGGGGGGATATCTACCACTACGATGTCCATCACTATGCTCTTCAGAGGGATTTGAGTCAAGTTTACCCCCAGATATTTTATCATTCCTAAGAATTTGACCCTATTAGAGTTAAAGGAGTATAGATCCTTGTAGGGCCTGGTGATCTGCATCCAAGTTGTCCCATCACAACTAAGTGCATAAGGTTATGTGAGGCTCCAGAGTCCAACATGCAGTTATGCAATAAGAGATCATGGATTACCGGGGTCACATTATTATGCAACTAGCTCACAAAATAGAGGAAAATATCGAACAACAACTTCAAAATCATCCTCTTCAAGGGAGAAACCTCCTTTACATTACACAAATGAACAATTCTTGGATGATACAAATGACAAGACCTCCTTTCTATACATAGGATTCTAAGGGGTCACAATATAGTCAAAGCCGACATAACAATAATAATGCAAGGGCACAACAATAACAATAGTGGGCTTCTATGGGGCACAATAATAACAATATGGGGACAACATGGGCACAAAAATAAAAATAAGGGGCTACATTGACAATAATAATAAGGGAATACACTAGTATTATAGGGACCTAACATGCCCCTCTCCTTCAGAAAAGTGTTTTCCTCAATGCTTGAGTAGTTATGGATGCTTCTGTATAAAATTGTCATCCTCCCATGTGGAATCTTCAACATGTGAGTTCTTCCACTTGATGAGATACTCTGAAATTGATCGATTTCATAGCTATCGAGTTCTTTTTTTTATCACTGCTTCAATTTCCAATATGATTTTTTCTTCCTTGTCAAGTTCTGGAAATATTGTTTGAACTGGGAGCTTGTCACCTATAACCTTCTTTAAGTGTGAAACATGGAAAAATGGGTGCACTCGGGAAGTTGTAGGAAGCTCCAATTTGTATGCCATAATCCATAATACTTTGGTGATAATTTATTATCCTTCATAGCTTGCATGAGGGACATTTGTTTGCATGGTTTTATCCTTAGAAATACCCAGTCACCTACGTCAAAACTTCTTTCGCTACGATGTTGATCTGCCTTTTGTTTCATTCTATTATGTGCCAAATTGAGCTTATCCTTTAAGAGTTGGAGAACTTGTTGTTGATTCTCGATGTGATCTTCCACTGCTTGAACCTTAAAATTGTCTCTTAAATATGATGTGATGAATGGTGGATGATATCCATAAAGTGCCATAAATGGGGTCATTTTTGCTACAGTATGGAAGGAAGTGTTATACCACTATTCAGCCAAAGGAAACCATTTGACCCATCGTGTTTTTTATCAGATACAAAGTAATGAAAATATCCTTCCAAACATTTTTTCATTATCTCAATTGGCCCATCAGATTGAGGATGATAAGATGAGCTATGAGCTAACTGAGTACTCAGACAAGAAAATTATCCTGTCCAAAAATTTCCAGTGAAAATGGGATCTCTATCACTTACAATAATCTTTGGGTTTCCATGTAGCTTTTGAATTGTTTCCATAAATGTATTAGCAATTTTATAGGCTTTAAAGGGATGAGATAATGCACAAAAGTGTGCATACTTGGTAAGTCTATCAACTACCAACATGATGACACTCTTTCCTTCAAACTTGGGTAAACCTGTGATAAAATCCATTAAAACATCCTCCCAATGTTGACTTGGAATGGATAAAGGTTGTAATAGACCTAGGGTCTTAATTGTTTCAACTTTATTTTGTTGGAAAACCAAACATTCTGCTACAAACTTTTGAATATCACATTTAAAGCCATCCCAAAAAAATTCCTTCTTAAACCTGTGGTAAGTTTCTAAAAATCCTGAGTGCCCTCCTAAGGGAGAGGTGTGCAATTCCATAAGAATCTTCTATTTGAGTTGGGAATTCTTACAAAGGTGTAAGTGATCTTTGTACCATAATGAATCATTTTTCCAGCTAACTATATCAAATGTACTGGGTTCTTGTTGTAACTTTTGAATGAGTTCCCACACTTCTTCGTCATTCTTCCATTCATCCCTTGATTCGTTTATCCAATCTTTTTGGATAATATAAATGGCGCAAAGTAATGCTTCCACATCCTCATCCTTTCTTGAGAGTGCATCTGCAACAACATTTTTCTTCCCTTTTTTGTAGATGATTTTAAAGTCATAACCCAACATTTTGTGACTCATTTTTGTTTCTCTTCTGAAGAATCTTTTTCATAAAAAGCATTTAAGACTATCATGATCTATTTTTACCTTGAAGTGTCTTCCCATTAGGTAAGGTCTCCATTTCTTAAATGCATGTAGTATTGCCAACATTTCCTTCTCATAAATATCTTTGTGTAAATACTTTCCTTTGACTGGGTGACTTTCAAAAGCAATGGGTCTTTCTTCTTGCATTAAAACAACACCAATTTCATTTCAAAGGCATCACATTCCACAATAAAGGATTTTGTGAAGTTTGGCATAGATAAGACCAATGCTTGGCACATTGCCTCTTTAAGATGCTCAAATGATTTCATTGCTTCCAGAGTACAAGAAAATGCATCTTTCTTTAGTAATGTTGTTAGAGGTGCTTCTATTCTCCCATAATTCTTAACAAACTTGTGATAATACATTTTCAACCCTAGAAATCCTCACAAATGCTTTATGGATGTGGAGATTTTACATTCCTTAATGGATTTAATTTTGCTAGGGTCTACCTTAACACCTTCATGAGATAGAATATAACCCAAATATTCCACCTCTTATACTCCAAAGGAACATTTGGAGGTTTTTTCATATAATTCTTTATCCTCCAATGGTTTGAGCACTCTATCAACATGTTGAACATGATCCTTCCATGACTTCTTGTAGATTAGTATATCATAAAAAAATACTAACACAAATTTTCTAAGGAAGGGTTTGAAAATGGAATTCATCAAACCATGAAATGTAGAAGGTGCATTGGTAAGGCCAAAAGGCATGACCAAAAATTCATAATGACCCTCATAGAATGTCTTCAGTCTTCATTCTGATTTGATGATATCTTGAACGAAGGTCGAACTTGGTGAAGTAAATTTCTCCATGAAATTCATCCAATAATTCATTAATGACATGAATGGAAAATTCATCTTTAATAGTGAGATTATTGAGCTCCCTATAATCCAAACACATGCGCCATGATCCATCCTTCTCGTGCACCAATACTACTAGAGCAGAGAAAGAAATTTGACTAGGTTGAATTATACCAACCTCTAGCATTTCTACAACCATACATTCAATTTGACTCTTTTGGGCATAGGGATATCTGTAAGGCCTAATGTGTGGAGGAACACTTCTTGGAATCAAATGAATAGCATGATCATGATCACGAATAGGTGGGAGTCTTTTGGGAGTCCCAAATACCTTGGAATGATTCTCCAAGGCTTTTTGGAGATCTTGAGAAATAGATGATTTCGACGTGGGAACCTCTAGCAAACATAATTTTGTAATTACACCACGTTGTTCTTTCTTTAGAAGCATTGTCATGACATTAGAGCTGATTATATTTCTTGGTTTTCCTACGATACCCCTTAATTCAACTTCCTTTCCTTCTGAAAAAAAAATTCAAGAAAAATTCTTGAAAATTAAAAGCTATCGTACCCAAAGATTGTAGCCATTGGACTCCTAGTACAACATCAACACCACCCATTGGAATGGAAAGCATTGTACTATTCAACACATCTTCTCCCATGGATAGCTTGATACTATGGCACTTTCCAAAGAAATTTATGGTCCTTCCATTTGCAACCATCACTTGACACTCTGGTGCTGGATATATGAAGAAATTCAATTCCTTCACTATCTTACAATGAATAAAAATATGGGTACTGCCCAAATCAATCAACACTATTACCTTTTTCTTCTTGATATGTCATATCTTGATAGTTTGAGGAGTGGTCATTTCGGCCAATACATTACAATATATGGTCAGATTCATTTCTTCTTTCTTTAGGCTTTATTCCTAGTGTGTATCCTCTTCTTTTGATGTTTATTGTTCCTTTTCTTCTTCCTCCTCACAATATATGTAAAATAATTTCTTCTTAGCACACTTATGATCTTTAGGGTATTTTCTATCACAACTATAACTAAGACCTTTTTCTCTTTTTTCTTCCAATTTTGTGGTGTCAACCTTGTAGGTTGTGGAATGTTATGAAACCAGCTCAAGAAAAGATAGAAAAGATAGATCAACGCCTTAGAATTCAGCCTCTTCGAGGGGGCAACCTCCTTTACATTACATAAATGAACAATTCTTGGATGATTCAAATGAAAATATCTCCTCTCTATATATAGAAGTCTAAGGGGTCATAACATAATTAGAGCCTACATAACAATAATAATGTAAGGGCACAATAATAACAATAGTGGGCTTCTATGGGGCACAATAGTAACAATATGGGCACTACATGGGTACATCAATAGAATAAGTGGGTTGTAGTAATAACAATAAGGGGTTACACTAGTAGTATAGGGGCCTAACTTGCCCCTCTCCTTCAAAAAGTGTTGTCCGCAACGCTTGAGTAGTTCTTGATGCTTTTGTATAAAATTATTGTCCTCCCATGTGGAATCTTCAGTGGGTAAATTCTTCCACTTGATGAGATACACTGAAATTGATTAATTTTGTAGCTATTGGGTTCTTGTTTCTGTGACTGCTCCAGGTTCTAATATGGTTTTTCCTTCCTCTTCAATTTCTGGCAATATTGTTTGAATTGGGATCTTTTGCAACTTTTGAATAAGTGGCCATACTTCTTCGTCCTTCTTCCATTCAT
>APFE031702962.1:85758-114208 GCA_000404065.3 Pinus taeda
GTTCTAAATATGAAGATGCAATACATGCCTTTTGTAACAGTGGTACACCATGTAGATCAAAATATTGCTCCATCTGACATATCCAATTTACCGGGTCCTTGCCATCAAACTTCCTCATTTTGCTTTTTCTTGCTTTTAGGAGCACGATTTTTCAATGACTGTAACTCTGTACTTTCAAATATTCAAGCTCTAAAACTTCAAATTTTAGTATTCCTCTGTGTCCTCTTTCCAATGCCACAAGTCTGACCCCAATTGGATTCTCCAATGAAACGTTATGGCAAATCTCCCACAGTGACCTAATTATAGACTAATTCAGTAGAGTGAACTTGTACGATGTGCCACGTGTCCCTGTTTTGACCTTTGGCTCTGAAAAATATATACAAGAAGCTACAGTCCGTCCTCTTTCTGTACCTTCTTACGAAATTTCAATCTGATGCTCAGAGAGAAATTTATGATGATTTTCCCCAGGTAACCTGTTTTGAATGTAATTCAGGATTCTGCAAAAGGACCAACTTCCTCAGATCATATCTCCGCAAATATAGTGCAACAATCTCTGAAATTCGGACCTGCAATTCAGTGCGATGTCTTCTCAAATGGGTTTTGTTTTCGACTTCTGAAACATTGTAGAAAAAACGTTATAGCAAAAATTCCACGATGACCTGTTTGGAGCAGCGAAACCCTAGAATCCAAAGCTCTGATACCAAATGTTATGAAACCAGCTCAAGAAAGATAGAAAAGATAGATCAACGCCTTAGAATTCAGCCTCTTCGAGGGGGCAACCTCCTTTACATAAATGAACAATTCTTGGATGATTCAAATGAAAAGACCTCCTCTCTATATATAGGAGCCTAAGGGGTCATAACATAATCAGAGCCTACATAACAATAATAATGTAAGGGCATAATAATAACAATAGTGGGCTTCTATGGGGCACAATAGTAACAATATGGGCACTACATGGGTACATCAATAAAACAAGTGGGTTGTACTAATAACAATAAAGGGTTACACTAGTAGTATAGGGGCCTAACATGGAAGGCTAGGGGAAACAACACTTTCATCTTTATAGTTGTGATTGGTAGGTTTCCTTGTTGCCATAATTTTGCTTTCAATTTTTCTTTCCAACCTAAACACCTTCTCCAATGAATCAGGTTCCCAAAGGTGAACCTCATGTTGGATGTTATCATTTAATGTTCTTATGAACACATCAATCCTATGCTCCTCTAGAATATCTTTTACCCTTATATTCAATTTTTTGAAGTCCTCAATGTGCTCCATCATTGAACCTTTTTGTTTGAGATTTATCAATTGTCTAAAAAAAGTGTTGTTTTTTGTATCCTCATAATGTGCTATCATTTCTTCCATAAAAATTGCCCAAGTGAAAATTTGTTTATGAGAGCAAAGCATAAAAGTTGAATGGGTTCCAAATATAAAGTTTCAATGCATACCTTTTGTGTGTTTTGCACGTTATGGAGATCGAAATATTGTTCCATTTGTAGTATCCATGTTCGAGATCCTTGCCAACAAACTTCCTCATATCGATCTTTGGAACATTGTGGGTATTCAATCCAATGTTAGAGTCTATGAAATCATGATTAACATTTATTTTTTTCTCATCATGAGTTTCATTTACTACCCTTTCACCATTAGTATTCATTTCTTGTAGCAACTTGGTCAAATATATCTTCAAATTTTCCATATTGCCTTTAAGTTTTGCTTCTATACCATCCTTCTTAGCTTCCATGCCATTCATCTTATCTTCCACACCAATATTTAAACCATCCATCTTAGCTTCCATGCCTTTCTTTAAACCAGCCATCTTAGCTTTTGTTACTTTTTGTGAGAGTGAAATTTGTTGCACTTGGCCTCATATTTTTGATATATCACATTGCATTTCTTCCTCTTTTTCATGAGTCATGTTAGAGTTTTCAGGTTTCTTACTAGGTGTTTCCATTTTCTTTCTTTGGGGCATCAATTAATGATAATTATGCTTCACTGCGTCCTTTGAATTCCTTCAAACTAATTTTTTAAACCAAACTTATGCAAATTTTTAAAAAGACTACACACCTTTTTTGGATTTATAGGAGCTCGATATTGAATTGGTTGTATCTCTGTAATTTCAGGTCTCCAATGTCTAAAATTTTATTTTGTGGTATCCCTCTGAGTCCTCATTCCAACCCCCCCAAGTCTAGTCAAGATTGGATTCTCCAAGGAAGAGTTATTCCAAATCTCCCATGATGACTTGATTATATACTGATTCAGTAGAACAAACTTGTATGATGTGCCATGTGTCACTGGTTTTACCTTAGGACCTAAAACCAGTACACAGAAAACTAAATTCCATACTATTTCTGTACATTTTTACAAAATTTTAATCTAATGCTCAGAGAGAAAGTTATGACAATAATAATAATGGAATACACTAATATTATAGGAACCTAACACACATAGAAGGGTGCAGTGTAAGGATCAAGTTCTTCAACATGAGGCCCAAAAACAACCATTGGTCTTTCTTCTTAAAGGTTTAAATAGTCACGGGTCGGTGTTGAGGTGGATGGAAGCATGAACTGAGAGACTTGAGCTTTATAAGTGAGATTCTTTAGAAGTTCAATAAGAGTAACAAGAATCCTTACCTTTTCGAGTTCCTTCTGAAGATTGAATGCAGGTTGGGCCTTTTCTACACCTCCTGGCTCTACTTCTCTTTCCTTGTCACTAGCAGTTTTTAGTGAAACAAGTGCCTTCTTTTCTATGTGTTCCTCAGAGCTATTGCATTCCTTATTTGAGGATAATTTTAGCTTGGATGAGTCTAGGTTCATCTTACCTTTCCCTTTATCTGGTATTGGGGAATATCTTGGGGAGTAGTTCCCTCTTGTTGTTATGGTTCCCTCAACCTCTTTCTTGAAGATCTTAGATCATACCTTCGACGTAGATGTGCTTGCATGAAATCTGAAAACTGTTTACAATAATCACCTATGTCCTTTGCATTTGTTGTTGCTTCTCTATCATGACTTATCTCCTAGTGAGCCATATTTTCACATTCTTCTTCAGAGAAATAGGAATATAAGTTTCCCTGCATCTCATGTGCATTTGATGATTGTTCATCAAGATAATCTTCTAAATATAGAGGATGATGTATCTGATCGAGTTGGTCTCTTCCTTCCCTTGGGAGTATCTACAATGATGGCCTTCTATATTGTGGGTTATAACCTCAGTTGTTACCTTGAGCATTCGGTTTTGGGAGACTCTTGTTCTCCAGCTCAAGCTTCACCACCTTATGTAATAAACTCTTGATGACTTTATCCATTTCTTCCCACTTTAGATCTAGTGCTTCTTTAGCCTGAAAAAAGGAGGATGCTTCCTTTTCCCCCTTTTCTTCTCAGAGGGTTCATCACTACCTCTTAACTTCCCTATCGAGGTTAAATTTGCTTCTACCTCAAGAACATCAACTTGAAGTTCATCCAAAGTGCGAGACTTTCTTTCTCTTAGGGTAAAATCAAAGTCAGATTCAAAGGCTCCCATGAATATTACACGAGCAGTAGCTAGAGGAGGCTTTATCTCACCAAGAAGGTTATTATACTTCTTATTGAACCTTTTTATGGATTCTGAAATATCCTCTTCTCGCTTCTTACTTATAGCATTGAACTTTGTGAGGACATACTCGTGATTTCTCTTTTCACTCCACTTTTGTGTGAAAGAGTTTTTGAGTTCCTCCCAGGTAGTGATGGAGGCATTAGGTAGGGATTTAAACCATTTTCTAGCTTCTCCATCAATGGATTGTACAAATAATCTCAGGACCACATCCAGTTGTTCTACATTTAAATTTTTAGCAAAAGCACACAATGTTTCAATGTGTCTCTGTGCAGTGTTTTAATCCTCCCCAATGAACCTAGGCAAAATATTTAGGTAGTCCTGAGGCATAGCACTTAAAGGTTGAGGTAAATCAAGAGGGGCATATTTATTCAGTAAGAAACCTGGAACAAGCATCAGAATTAATGGAGGGGGGTTGAGATTTTCCAAAGGAACTTGGGCCAAAACCATAGTGGTTGGATTGGCCAAACTAAGAGCAGGATATGTAAGGATCTTAAAAGCAAATTTTGAGCAGTGAATGACATCGGGTTGGGAGTTGGATGAGGAAGCTTCAAATAATGATGAGACAGTAACATACGTAATAGGGTTTTCCTCCTTCCAGACTCTCTTGAACATTAATTTCTCTGGATCAGATACAAATGGGGTTTTCTACTGAGAGGTATCTGAGTGAGTGTGAGGCTTTCTAAAAGCTAGGATGATAAATGATGATGGGATTTGTGGAGTTTCCAAGGTGATGAGGATGCAATCAAAATGTATTTTCTCACCTACACAAAGAGTAATTTAATTTGTCGTATCTGAGGGGAAAAATACTTCAATAAGTTCCCCGAAAACGGTGTCAAATAGATGTTGTCGCTTCTAGAGATAACCTCGGATTGCTTACAAGACTAGTGCCTGGAACATCTAGATTTTGTGTGTCTCATATGATTCTCAGGAAACTAGGGACATCACACACACACCATATATATATATATATAATATATATATATATATATATATATATATATATAATATATATATATATATATATATATATATATATTATATATATATATATATATATAATAAACAGTTTGGGTTGCTTCATTCATCTAAAGGTGTAACCCATGCATTCCTGGTACTTCTTCACTCATACGACTTAGAAATATATGATAAACTAGTGGAGGCCGAGTAGTTCAAGGACCTATAGTTTAATAAGCTTTGGTAGAGAAATGAGAGAGGATAAGGAGAGAGAGTAACTCATCACATAGAGCTTGAAGCATCAGAAATTCTACACTTATCACATAGAGCTTGAAGCCTCTAGAATTCTACACTTTTGAGCTAAAGGTAGACATAATGGATGAAAGAGGATGGAAGCTATGATTCACAAAGCACAATTTTAGAGATATAATATCAAATATCCATATAGGAACATGCATTAAAGAATCAATACAAATGAATCTGTAAGAACATATAAATCCTTTCTAGCAGCTACGATTACATGAATTCAGAGAGGAAACATGAACATAATGGAATTTAATAGAAGGATAATGTATTGTAGTACTCAAAGGAGGAATCACCACCATTTTTCTTAATATTATGAAAGACGCATATCATAAAATTATACATTCTTGAAAATAACATATAGTTCTTTCTTTAGAATTTTGAACCATTGTAAAGTTTTGTTTCCCCCCATTTATCTGGGGAGGGGAGCATTGGACAGTAATTACAACAAAATATCTCAGTCGAGCCTCAACTGTCAGATCGAGTAGCTCTCTTAGCCTGGGATGGTTCTGTGGCCCAAAAATGACTGCAAAAATTAATTTCTTCAATAAATTGCGACACATTATAGGAAAACAAAACAAGTCAATCAGTGAGATGAACACACCAACAAAATATCTCCATGCCCATCCCTATGATCACCTTTGATTCAGGTTGTTTCTTTCCCACAGTCTGGTCACCTATGTCACAATTTGATTCTCCTCGCTTCTTCCTTTACTGCTTGAATCATTCGTTCTTCAAAACTGGGAGTTGTCAGCTATCAATTTAATGCCATAGTACAGAAGCAGAGGTCACCTAGGTGGTACTTCGTCTTCCCTTTTCATGGAGCACCATGCTAGGTCATCAAGTCCTCCTAAGCTTCCATGTCTTCATTTACTCAGTATTTGTCGACCCTAGTTTTGTGTCACAAGGGTCCTTTATGGGTTAGCCCATGTTGATTTTAAATGTTGCACCTCCATTCTTAAATGTCTCGACTGCCGACCCACCACACCTTTAAAGTTTTGCATTACTTTATCACAGAGTTATCACATCAAGGTTTTCCATTAAAGGTCCTTACGAGACAAGAGTGCCTCCCCTTGACAATTGTGATTGTTGATATGCAGGATTGGGCCTACCCGGATATCGAAATCGACCATTACATAGTATTACCTATGTTTTCCATGTTTGGTGACCGTTCTGCTGGATATATGCTGAAAAATACCATCGTCTTCCCACTAAGCGGAAGCGAAATCGACGTCTTAATGCTTGTTGACCTAGGTCATTGATCCGGTCTGATTGAATATGGGTTGTTGATCCAGGCTTGATGGTATCACAATCACAATGCAGGAGAGCGCCTTTTTACCACATTTCATAGTGCTTGTTGATAGTCTGGGCGCGAAACTTCCATAAAGCACGATACATAAAATATCGCATCCAAAACCAGCACTCGCATATTGCCATCAGAAAGGGAAAAGGAGCTTTAACATGGATTTATGGTTATGTTTGATGTTCTGGACACGACGGTTTATATAATGTATCACATAAAATATCACATATGGGATGGTTCTTGCACATCGCAATCATAGGTTGGAAGGGACTTTGGCAGAGAAAGGACTTTGACGTGTGCGATCAGGGGGGGGAGGGGGGTAATTATCACAATAGGAAATAAGGAGTGGTGATGGGTGAATATGGAAATTAGTGGGGAAACTTTTCGATATGTGATATCAGCGAAGGAGGGATTCCATCGCAATTAGCAAGAAGGAGTGGTGTCGGGTGGATATGTATCACAAAAAGGGAAAGGGCTGATAGCGATTATGATTTGTGGGTCTCGACACTTAAAAATGGTTTTGGCATGATCTCTGAATTTTTTAAAGCATTTCAAAAGGGATTGGAAAACACGGCTAGAGTTAAAAATGGGTCATTACGGCTAGAGTTCAAAAAACAAAGGAAAAAACGGGGTTTGTGTAAGACATGGTTTTAAGAGAATTTGGAAATTTCTCCAAAACAATTTAAATTGGACCTGCTCTTCCTCCTTTAATCTCCAATTTGCAAAGAAAAGAAACCTCTTTGTACAAATGGAACTCTCTTTTCAGAAGGTGACAACAGGGGGGATGCCCACAAGCACCACTTTTGGGGAAACATGTTCCCCAATTTGGGGAAATGTTTCCCCCTAGTATCCTCGAGTTTCATCAAAAGGGAGACATGGGAAACACTTCCCCAAGTGTTCCCCCTATCCCGGGTGCATGGAAAACGTGCAGTTCACACACCCCACCCTGTGGGATGCGCCCCTATAGAGCACTACTAAGATGGTCCTTGGTAGGGTAGATATCAGTCTCCCTCTTCACTTGTGTTCAGTGTTATCGACTCCAACTAGAGTACCATCCGAGATGAAGTGAAGAAATAGGAGCTTCCTCTGAAATGGGCGAAAGACCTTAAACAAGAAAAGATACTGTCATTTCTTAGGAAGAAGTAAATCTCCCCTTGCAAAAGTTGGACTTTTCATATACCTAATGAATATGACCATGGAAAATAATATTGTTTGGAATCTTATCATTAGAGGATCATTGTGTTTGAAGGAGGTCATTATCAGGAAATACTTTTTCAAACAGATACCAGCTTTTATACAAATATTTTTCCTCTCCATGGCTTTGAGAATTTTAAGTTCAACATTAAATCCTACCCAAAAATGAAGAAACTTGCTTCCTAGCTCCAATGATTATTTGTTGACCAAAATATGGGACTACCCTATTCTTGGTAATCCTCCTTGAAACTCTCTCTCTCAGCTCTCTCCTCTATCAGTGGTTCAAGATAAATGGCATCAAGATCATAATTGATATTTCTTCATGATATATTTTCATTTTCCCTCCCTACAGACTGGTTTGAAGTGACCCTCTTCTCTCCCTTAGGTCTTGTCCCTTTATGGATCCACCTAACATCTCCTCTCATTAGCAAGGCCCTTATTTCCCTGGGAGAAAGTGATGTTATTATTTGGAGTTCTTGGTTGGGTTATTACTCTGTTAAGAATGGCTATCATTTTGTAGCCAATCCTATCTCTGTCACTCCCTCCTAATATATCTTGGTCAAAATTTTGGTTGGATTTCTTTGTCGCCAAGATTGGCTTCATCTTATGGAAATTTGTGCATGGCATGATCCATAATTCAGAAAATCTAGAAAATAGAGGAATCTATGGCCCTTATAGATGTGCTATGCATATTTCCAGGGAAGAAACATCAGTTCACATGTTCTTAAATTGTCACTTATCTCATATGGTTTGGGCCCTGATCCTCCCAGACTTAACCCTCCTGAGGATCACTCAACGAGTCTAATGAATTCAATCATTTCAAACCTAGTACTCATCATTTTAAAAATGTAATAAAAAGGAACTTCTCAAGGTAGACCAGTACAACATCCCAAGAGTGGTCTCATTGAATTTTTTGTTGGTGAGAAATATTAAAATCCTAATTGATTAAACACCGAAGCCCAAGCACTTTAAATCTTCTAGTGTCAACCTAATAAGAGAAAATCGTGGCAAATTTCCAATGACCAAAATGGAAATAACATATCGGCTAGCAAGAAAAAAATTGGTTGGGAATATGAGATCCAATCAAATGTATACCAGGAAGGATAGAGAGTCGTCCACAATCAAAAGGACAAATGAAATCATGGCCTAGATTCAGAGAACAAAAGGACATTTTGTTCTTTAGTGATGCCTACAAGGTGAATCTGGGTCCATTAGACTTAGAAGGAATTTTATACAACTCAGATGGACAACTGATCAGAAAGCTTGTCTAAAGCATCCAAACAACAACAAATAATCAAGCTCAAGTATTATCCTATCATTATAAACAACAAGCAAATCACCAGGGAAGAAGTTATAGTTGTTGGGGACTCGTAGGTGATCTCTCAACACAAGGGTTGATGGGAACTGTTAAAATTTTAAGCCCTAGGTGACTTATGATCTCAACAAAAGAAACAAACTACTGAATTTAACTAATGTTGATATTAAATTTCAGGTCAGAGCATCAATCACACGATAGCTAGAAATTAAATAGTGGATGCAAAAAATTAATTTCACGCATACATAGGTAAATAATTTGTCAGGCCAGGAGGTAACTCCTCAGAAATGATATTGTATATTCATTTAGGTTGTTCATTATTATATATGTCAGGGAGTGATTGTTGAGTTTCACTTCCCGATGACTCTCCATTTTCTCTTTTATTTATTTACATTATTTATAGTTGTTCATCCAATCCCTATGATTAGGTGTCAACATTCCCCTCTTAATCTGAAGGGATGTTGGTGAGTCCAAGCATCGTTCTGAACCTTTCAAGCTTTTCTCTTCCAAGCACTTTGGTGAAGATGTTTGCAATATGCTCATTAGTGGAACAATGGCAAATATGGATTGTTTTAGCCTCAACATGATATCGAATCAAATGATATTTTGTATTGATGTGCTTCATTCAATCATGGAACTTTGGGTTCTTGCCCAAATTTATTGCCGAGGTATTGTCAATCATGAGTGGAGTCAATTGTACTTGTTTTACTTGCAAATATTCTGGAATTTTCCTGAGCCGCACAATTTCTTTCATTGCCTCAACTACTACCACATATTCTGCATTTGTTGTGGAATCTATTGGAACTAATTGTTTGCATGATCTCCAGGAAACAGCTCTTGATCCAAGACTCATAGCATAACCCAAAGTAGATACCCCAGTTTCTTTGTCTTCATCAAAGTCTGAATCAGAGTATCTAATAAAGCTAAAGTCGCCCACTTGCATATACTTAAGTTCAAAGTCTTGAGTTCCCTTCAAGTAATTTAGAACTCTTTTTGCAACAGACCAATGTCCCTCACAAGGCTTTTGCATAAACCTAGAGAGGATTCCAACAACAAACGAAATGTTTGGTCTGGTAGTAGTCAGGTAGTTGAGACTTCCTACAAGTTGTCTATACTTTGTTGCATCCTCAAATTCCTTTCCTTCAATGGATGTAAGCTTTAATTTTTGTTCCATTGGAGTAGTTGGAGGATTGCATTCAGCCATGCCAAACATGTTGACCATTTCTCTAGTGTACTTCTTTTGAGAAAGGAATATGGTCTTTAGATGTTGAGTTACTTCAATACCAAAATAGTAATGAACATAGCCCAAATCAGTCATTTCAAAACCTTTCCTCAATTCCTTCTTTATGGATGCAATGTAGCTCTCATTGTTCCCTATCATCAAAATATCATCTACATATACCACAAGATATACAATTGTTTTTCCAACTTTCTTGACAAACAAAGTTGCATCATCAAGATCATAATGTTTGAAATTGAGTTTGCGAATATGCTCAGTTAGTTTTTCATACTAGGCTCGCAGTGCTTGTTTGAGGCCATACAAGGATTTCACAAGTTTGCATACTTTTGGTTCATGTCCTTTCATAGCAAATCCTTCAGGCTATGACATAAAAAAATTCTCTTTTAGATCTCCATTCAAGAAGGTAGTTTTTACATTCATTTGATGGACTTTCCAACCATTTTGAACTGCTAGGGCAAAGAGTGTCTGGATGGTAGCCCATTCTCCTGTGGGGGAAAAGTCTCCTCATTATCGACCCCTTCCTTCTGTGCAAAACCTTGTGCCATGAGCCTGGCCTGTGCTTGTCAAGTGAGCCATCAGCTTTATACTTGGTCTTGAAGACCCACTTGCAACTAATTGGTTTGGTTCCCAATGGAGGATCAACCAACTTCCAAGTGCCATTCTTTATCAAGGCATCATACTCCTTTTGCATTGATTCTTTCCATTCATCATGAGAAGCAGCTTCTTTGAAGGAAGTTGGTTCAAAATCTGTAGACAAATTCAATTCACAATCATAAGAAACATCCATATCAACAAGTGAATAAGAGTCATCTACATCACCTCCATTTTGTCAGGTTGAATTTCTAGTTCTTGTCTTTCCAACCTCATCAAGATGAACACTTTCAAGTGTCTTTGCCAGCGAATTTGGGGGACCTTTCTGAGATGGTCCAGGATGCTCCATTGATTGAGTTGGGATTGAATCAAGGTTGATTCTCCCAATTCTGTCAATCACATTACTCAAGGTATCATCCGTTCTTGAAGTTTCATGCAGGGGAGAGAGAGCTTCAGAAGAAGATTCCACAGGTTGATCTAGTATAGGAATCCCCCCTTCAAGATGTGGAATCTAATTATCAAATTCTTGAAATGTTTTTGCATTTGCAAATTTATCCAAGCAATCAAGTTTCTGTTCAACAACATTATCATTTTTGGATGATTCAAGAAAGATTACATCTCTAGATACAACAAACATTTTATTGACTCCATCATAAAGACAGTATGCTTTGGAGGTGTTTGAATACCCCAGGAAGATACACTTATGACTCCTTGCACCAAGTTTGTTTCTATGTACCTTTGTTATCAAGGCATAATATGTGGAACCAAAGACCCTGAGATTCTTTACCGAAGGAATGTGTTCATACCACATTTCATAAGGAGTCTTGTTTCTAATAGCATTAGATGGACATTTGTTCTTTACATATACAACACATAGAACTGCATTAGCCCAAAACAATAATTTTACATTATTGAAAAACATCATGGAGCACACCATATTTAAGATTGTCCTATTCATTCTTTTAGCTACTCTGTTATGTTTGGGATTATAAGGCACAGTTGTTTGATGTTTGATCCCATGTTGGCGAAGATAGTTTTCAAATTCATTTGAAGTGTATTCTTTTCCATTATCAGTGCGAATAGAGCCAATATGAGATTGTGCATCATTTTCAATCCATGTATTAAAGTTCTTGAACGTTTGAAAAGCATCAGATTTATTCTTCATTAAATAAACCCAACACATTTTGGTGTAGTCATCAATAATTGTTATCATATATTTAATTCCATTTGCAGAAGGAATAGAGATTGAACCACATAAATCTAAATGGATGAGTTCAAGTTTTCTATGTGCTCTGGAATGTGAATCATGAAAATACTATTTGCTATGCTTTCTTAGAATGCAAGCATCACATTCCTTAAGTTTCCTAGGAATTGTAGGCAAACTAGTAACACCATTTTTCTTCAACAAGCAGAGGTTGTCATAGTTTAGGTGTCCATAGCATGCCATAATAAACTTGATGGAAATGTACCTTCTTCATAATGAGAATTGTATGAGAAATTTTGTGCACAAGGAGAGGTACCCTGCAACTTGAGAAGCATTTCTTCTTCTATCCCCATCATGACAAGTGAGTGGTCTAATTATTTTCTCACCTCAAGCTTGCCATCAAACATATGAATGGAGTGTCCTTGCTGGTAGATGTGGACCAAGGACATCAGGTTTCTCCTCAACTGTGGGAGATATAAAACATGATGCAGAAGAAAGTCTAGAAGACCAGGCAATTTAAGCTTGATTGTGCCAAGCCCTGATGGCTTGAGTTTTGATTTGTCTACAAAGTAAACTTCTACATCAACATTGTTAGTAAATTCTTCAAATAAATCTCTTCTAAAAGTCATGTGGCAAGTTGCTCCTGAATCAAGCAACCAATCATTTTTCCAAGCAAGTGAAGCATTAAATAAGTCTTCATTTACTCCAATATTACAGTGTGCCACAACATAGTGAGCGGATTCATGTGCTTTACCTTTCTCTTTGTCATTAGTTTTACCTTTGGGTTGGTTTATTTCTTGCTCAATTCTGTCCCAAGGCAACTTGCATGTGGATGCATCATGTGATCCATCTCTTTTGCAGCGTATGCAATGCAAATTTGAATTTTATCCTTGAGAGTGTCTGCCCCCCCTGCCTCTGAAATTTCGTCCTCTTCCTCTTCGACCACCTCTTCCTCTGGAAGAATATTGAGCAAGATTCTTCTCTCTATGTGCAAGACACACAACCTCTTCATAAAATTGAGGAGTTGTCTTCTTCCCAAAAGCTTTCTCTCTTTCAGCAAATTTTTTCACAAGGGAGTCAAAAGTAATATCTTTGAGGTTTCCATTTGCTTGCAATGACTCAAGATAATTTAAGTGGGATAAAGTGCCTTGAGAAAATCTATCAGAGGAATGTCCAATTCAACATTAGTGACCTTGATATCATGCATAATAGATTTTACTTCTAATGCAAGAGAAAGAGAATCATCATTTAGTAATTCAAGGCTGAATAATTTAATCATGAGTTGAACAACTTCAAGTGCAGAGTGCGAGTCATAGAGTTCCTTCAGTTTTTGTAAGGCTTCAAAATAATTTGAAAATGGTGAAATATGGCAACTCACCTCTTCATTTACTGATGTTGCAATCAATGCATAAGCCTTGTTTTTATTATGTTCCCAAAGGGTGAATCCTTTGTCTGAGGTAAGTTGTTCTAGCTCTTTGTTACCTTCTCCAATACACACTCATTTCCACAGCTCATTAAAAATGAGAGTGTGTTCGATTTTCCGTGACCATTCTAGATAGTTCTCCTTGCTAGTGAGAACCACTCCCACAATAGATATCAGTGAATGCATTGTAAAACCTGTGTATTGTAAAAAAAAATTATGCTAGCAAAAACAATGCACTTTTGATGTAAAAAAAAAATTGCATTGTAGTAGCAATATTTTAAATTCTTATGACAACCAAGAAACTAGCTGCAGTTTCTTACAAAACAGTGGCACAAAATCATGAAAGAAATTACAACAACCCAAAAAAAAATCGTACATCACATCTTCGCATCTTTTTAACTCAAAAACAACTCCTCATATATCAAAATCTCTGGTTCCAAAAGCCAAAAATGTAGTAATCTTTATTCCAAGGAGAAGAAAATGGCAAACCGCATTCAATAACTTTTGTCACACTAACTGTTGAAACACTTGGAATTATCAAACCTCGCAATTCTTCAGAACTTTATATTGGATATTGCATTTTTTCACTCTTCAATATCTTCAACAATCTAAGCAAAACCAACCATTTTCCGACGGAATACTTGCTCCCTCGGTGGCTTGGAGATGGGAACCTGCATGGGTTCCTTGCTACATTACAATCTCAACCCTACCAATTATTTTATTGGCAACTCTATGCACGACCTCAACACCATTGACGGCACCTCCATCCTAAATGCAGGAAAGTGGCTAGTGCATAGAAGCTAGAAATGGTGCGGAGAAGGGGCAGTAGCAGTTGCAGTAGCAAGAGGGGGATGTTGCGGGTGCACAAGCGAAGGGTGAATGACCAACAGAAACAGCGAGAGCTAGCTCTCAAGCGCCAAAATCAGAACAAGGAACATTTTCAAGTGGCTGTGTGCCAAGTGGCCTCCAACTTTCTATATCCCTCCTCCTTTCAAGGGAAGCCTGGAGAAGAAGTGGACTTTGCCCAGGGGTTGGGAAAAATGAGTGTTGCAAAGCTTGTGAAAAGTTGCTTGTAGCTGCGGGCTTGATGCCTTGAACTGGCTCAAACGATGGCTCAATGCCACAATGAGAGTAGGCCACAAGAAAGGAGTGTTTCGTTGCTCTCTACCGAATAGAAAACGTATATGACAGTGTCAGGCCTCAGAAGCATGACAAAGGTGTCAGTTCTACAAAATAGGTAGACCATAAGTAGAATAGGAAGAAGGGAGTTACAAGGGCAGGAATGCTAAAAATAGAGTTGGCTCTGATACCATGTCAAGCTAGGAGGTAACTCCTCAAAAATGAGATTGTATATTCATTTAGGTTGTTCATTATTATATACATGAGAGAGTGACTGTTGAGTTTCATCTCTCGATGACTCTCCATTTTCTCTTTTATTTATTTACATTATTTACAGTTGTTCAACCAATCGCTATGATTAGGTGTCAACAATTCTTTAATTTTCATTTCTTTTAAAAACTTAAAAAGAAACCTCTACACACTGCCCAATAAAATACAGCATTGCATGGATACCAAAAATCACCCTGAACTAAGCCTGTACAATGTGTTGAAGAAACCAAAAACAAAATAAAATTGTTGTACTGCATGTGGAACAAACTGAACAACCTCTCCCTAAGTATGGAACTATTTTATACACCTATATAGAAGAATTCAACATCTGTACTAATTGTTGCTTGTTGCCCAGATTCACCTCTACCTAAATCCCTGCTCTCTCTCTCTCTCTCTCGGTTGCTCACCTGCTCGTAAGTTGAAAGACTCTACCTTGCCCATATTTAATATTTATACTTTAGTGGGGAACTCATTTTTAATATTACTCCTAGATTAATTCATGCATGAGATATAGTTTTAGAATCAATTGCTAAATATAAGACTTTCACTTTTTTCTACTAGAGTGAATTACAAAATAGAATTTACCTTTCCAAAATAGAATTACTTTTCGAAAATATTTTTAACTACTCTCATGTTCACACTAAACATGTGCAGTAGTTTTTGTTTGAGCTGCGATTCTCAACAGGAACTTCCAGAGTATAACAAGAGTGATCTCCAGGTGTAAAGAGCTCCTTAAATCCATTTGACGATGGCAATGAGTGTAGAAATTCATCTTCAAGGCAGCTATGTTAAAATTCTTCATAAAAAAATTTACATATATTTTCTAAATATCAAGGCTTTGATGTTTTGAGTTGGTTCGGAGTCGAACGATACAATGGTTTTGGCATATTGCATGGGATTTTAGGGTTTGGGGGCAGAAAAATGGTGGTTGTGTCAACAAAGGAGATTCAAGTAGCAAGCTCTTCCTCAAGGGTCTCAACTCAAGTTACCATTCTTTGTCTTGGTGGTAGCACTATTGATGGTGTCAAAAATGGTTCCTAATTTCTCCCTGGAATCTGGTTTTGGTTCAATGTTTGATGTGTCTTTGCTTGGTGTTTTCATTCCCCCCTATCTCTTGGTCTCTGCTTGTTGTTGATGGTCCCTATTTGGTGCTCAACTTCTCTTTGGTCTATGTGCAGCAACTTGGCAATGGTGGTGAGTAGAGGGTTCTTCTCAGCAACATTTATTTGGGGGATTCATTGGTTGATGACAATGGGATTAGACTCCATGGAACCTACTTCAAAATATAGAAATATATGCCCTAGCCTCAAGCCATTTTGTGGCTAGGACTCCTTTAACTTTTGAAATTTGTTTATAACAATGCAGAGATTCTAGGTGCTCGACTTTTATGGTGGCACTTGTTTCTTTGTGCACTAAATTTTGGATATATTATGTGGCATTTGAGTTGTTCACCCGGCTTTGGTTAGTGGTCCACCTCACTTGTTAAGAGTGTTAGTGTCAACGGAAAAATTTCTGAGTCGTGAGTGTCAACAAAATGTAGGAAAAAAATTATGATTCAGTGATGTCTATGAAATGTAAACTTTTAGCACTGAAAAACCACATCTTGATCTATAATTTTATTGGTCTCTGGCCTTCAGAAAGAACGCCCCGATGGGGTGTTACAAGTATAGTTTTAAAAACCAGTCTGGTTGAACTGAAAATCAGTCAAACTAGCTAGTTAGTTCCTTGAGATATCAAACCAACCTAATAAATTTGATTCATTGGCTGGTCAAGACTGATTAGGTATGAAACAAGCCAGTTTGGTACCTAACCTATCATGACTAGCTGATTTCATAAAAAATTGGCCAGTTAGGAAGCCACATGGTTGGGCATGTTGATGGGACCTATAGGTTGTGTGTGATTTTTGGAGGTGTTTTTTGGCAAACCGTGGCAGGTTCCCTCCTAAATATGGTCTCCTAAGCTTATAAAAGAATGCATAAGCTCATATTTTCCTCACACATTTGATTTCTAGCATTTGTTAGCACATGAGAGATTGGACAGTTCTGTAACAGCAACAAGTTTGGATGTTCTTTGTCATCTTGGAGTTGGTTTGGAGTTGTCTAGTGGATTGGGGGTGTTGATCCCATTGTAAATCTGCTAGTTGAACCAAGAATTGAAGGAAGCAAAGCACCAAGACCAAGCATGGCACATGGTGACTCGTGAGGGAAGTAGTAGTTGTGTAGCTCAACGAACTCGTGCTTCTATTTATGCTAAGCCTAGTGTTGTTGCTCATGCTGCTACTACTATGGTTATGAAGGCTGGAGAGGAGTTTGAGAAGTCCTCAAACTCTAAGCTAGATGATTTTTATGTAACTCTTAGTGATGATCCCATGTGTAGTAGTGGTGATGAATTTGATGAGTGATCATGTTGATCAGTGATTTGTAGTAGGCTAGTAGTCTAGTAGCTTGATTTGTAGCATTATTTTTGGACTCTAGAGGCCAATTAGAGCCTCATTCTAGCATTTCTTTTGGACTCTAGAGGCCATTTAGATCCTCACTATTTATGTATTTTGTCAATGATATCATTGATATGTATTGCACCCTATTGCATTTAATTATGCAAGGATTTATTGCTCTGTGATAACATACCTGATTAAGATCACCAAACAACAAAATATAATGGCTAATGTGATCTAATAATGGCTCCTCAATCCAAATAGTCATGCATGTAGCAAGAAGTCGGATCTATGCTATAGATAAGAGATCACACCTGGAATCCTCGCATTTCGGGGAAGGGTTTTGAGTTTGATGCAGATCTTGCGCTCCACTTGAACGATCCAACACGTCTGCACTAGATCTCTATCCCTACACACAAACACAACTAAACAAGGACAACAATTGATCTTTCTTGTAAGATCATCATATCAAAGGAAATAGATACGATCATATAACATATTGAACACAAATTCATGTAAGGGAACATATATTTTTATTAACCATAAAAATGAAAGTACATCAAATGTATACCTTCAATTACAAAGAAGATTCTCTCCTCCAACTTGCAGTATGGCCTCCTCTCCCAAGGTAGCAGAGCTCTCGTGCTATATTTTGGATCCTCCTCCCTCCCCCTTTCCTCTTGGTGAGATTATAAAGGCTCATTCCATCCTCTAGGAGAATGTATTTAGACACCTAGGGGCTTGATAAGTTAGGAAACTTCTACAATAATGGGCCTCTACCCAACTCATACACAAGTGGGTCAAGTTGATCTCATTGGGAATGGAAAACTCTAGAAACCTTTTTCACAATTATAAGTTTTTTCTCAATTATCTAAATTATGAAATAAATATTATCTCATAATTATAATATTTTGGCAAAATAATTATGAGAAATTACTCAATTATGTAATTTCACCCTTTTATGATGATATCAATCTCACATAAGTAAAAGAAAAGGTGAAAAGAAATGCATTTAAGCCAAACTACCAAGGTAAGTAGATATTGGGTTTCTCTCACTATAATGGAGTGGCAAATAGGGTTATAATAAATGCCCCCTAACACATGAGGTCAAAAGAGAAACTGATGGACAAAATGCATTACAATAATACTCAATGCTCAAAATGGGAGGAAGGAGCCAAGACTATGAAGCTGGATCAAAGGAACTCAAGTGCTGAAGTCTCAACTCTGCTGATAACATCCCTGAGAGGGCATACCCATGCTTGGTAATAAGAAAGTACTGAACATGGCCGCTATAAAATACATTGTGGACCAATGACATGAAATGCTAGAACATGACTATGAAGACATACACAATGGATCCATATGACTCAACAAATAGAGCATAGCCACCAATAAATACAATCATGGATCTATGTCACAGTATACACCAGTAGGACTATGGATGCATGACAAACAGAGAAGTGTCTCAAGATAGCCCTCAAAGTACATAAATGATACATAACTCCAATGCAGCTTCGAAAGGATGCCATATAAGAGTGATATGTCCCTAACCCAGGGTCTTCGACATAACCCTGATGGTACGAATCTACACCATGCGAATAGATGAGCTGAAGTCAAGCATGGTAGAAACCGCCTAAATTACCAGCCAATGAGGTAAACTAGTAACAGACGCAAGTGAATCCACCAATGAGGAAAATGGACCTCGAGGTACCTAGTACAATCCACTAAGTGTGAATAGATGAGCTGATGTCGAACACTAGTGAACTCGATCAATCAGGATCCAATGATGTAAACCCACTGTCGATTGCGAGGAAGCCTTCCACTAAGGTCTCCAAGCTCCAAGGTGCTATTGCTTCCTAAATCAAAATCTTGGATAATGAGCTGAAGTCAACAAGAGAAGATCCGTCAAAGGAGGGCCTTAATGTATCCCCCATTAATCGACATGGAATAGACCAGAATGATGTGATGAATGGATGAAATCATGAAGTGATGAAGTACAACTGGCACAAGGATGGCCGACTCAAAAAGGTCAATCAGCTACTGCAGATGGTTGACACAGGTTGAGAATTCACTTGAACACATAACAGCATGACACAAGAGAGAATTGGAAGCATGACTAATGAGCACCAGTTGATATCATCCAATGATGCAGGAGGCATCGAAGCACGCTTCATATGACTGGAAGAGTAATTAGGGAGAGGAGGAAAGAGACTCATATGGATGGTATGGCTCCTAGGCAAGCTAAAACCCAACTGCAAGATAATGATACAGACATGTGTTGTGTTCAAGGGCGATGCAATTAACATTGTCATTTTGATGACTAATGGAAATAAATGTTCCCTCCCTTCTTGTTTTCTAAGTTCCTTTTTCATAAAAATGTCCCCCGAGCCTGAAAAATAGATAAAAGTATACAAGGGGGAACCTCCCAGCCGAAGTAGACGAGAGTATTCCTTTTTTGTAACTAGTCTATCCTAGTTTGTAAAATGGTTAAACTTATATTGGTAGATGAAACTTTAGGTACTTTAACGAGCATGAGGGTAGACAAGTTCACTCAGTAATATTTTCTAAATTAAGGAGACTGAAAAGAGCTTAAAGGAAACTCCTCTTGGAGGAACAAGTGGTATAGAGGGTAGCAACTGGTTCCAGTAATGATGGAATTGCTCATGACATAAAGAGGACAAGAGGTTCGCTAATAGGACCACTCATGGCAGCGGTTCCTCCAAGAAAGGGTAAACACTGAGTGAAAGTGGATTACAAGCCAAGAAGATGAGGACAATGGAAAAGAGAACCCAAGGTTCAAATTGCAAAAATACGCTATAAAAAAAGTAACAATCACAAGGGATAAAAATGGTCGAATCTTCTTTGGGTATAGCCAAAAATATGATGAAGAAGAGGACATTTGGATCAGATTCTAGGCCATGGTGGGTCAGAAGGAGGGATTCCAAGGAGAAAAAAATGATTGCATGGACACCAAATCGGAAACAAGGTGCTAACTAGGGTATCCATGATCGGATAAGCTCTACCGCGAAGCTATGACATGCATAAAGGAAGTGGTGAAAGTCGAAACTTAACGGGATTGGACCTAAGCCAAAATGATGGCATTGATGGTCAATAATGCATCGATGATAGTGATATATGACCTACCCCTATATGCCAAGTTCAAGAGAAATGAACCTAAGGTCCAATGGATGTCACAATAGAAACACTACCCTGTCCTATAAAAACCATCCAGAAAGACTAGACCCATGGTTAAATCACAAAATGAAAGAAATAAACATGGATGAGGTAAAAGAGGGACCATATATTTTTCGATTTTGAATTTTGTAAATTTTTTTGGATTTTTGGCATAAATAAGGAATGAAAAATACACGCATCATATTCCAAACCAAAAAAGAGATAAAGGATCACACTCCTATGTACAATATGTAAAAGTGCAACATAGTCCAGTAGGTCATGCTAAAGTGTGCCCACAACCGGGCATGGGCCAAGGCTTTTTATAGTTTAACTCATGGAGGAGTGGAGATACCATATGGCCCACCAATGTGGGGCCATGCCAAAGGAAATCAAGTTTCCCAATACTGAAAGGCTGACCATGCCAGGGACATTCTAACATAGTCATGTTCTCGAAATCAACCTGAGAACATAAGGGAGGATCAAGACATAACGGGGCTACAAGACACTCGTCAATAGGTGGAAATGAAGTTGGAAATGCATTGGCAAAGTTTGGTAGTAGAATCCAAAGACTTGACTCAGTCCATGGGTGGCAACTTCAAGGAACACTAGTAAGGTGACCCCTGAGTCAATTCAATATTTAAAGTACCAAGCTCTACTCATTCCTCATCAAGGAGACAAGAGGCATAAAGAGATATAAACTCCCTAGGGTTGTCAATGGATAGATCCATGACCTCCAAGTTGACTAACCAGAGAGGCTTGTCAACAAGGGAGTCATGTGGAACAAGAAAAGGGGTGGTCCATGTGGGCAAAAGAAATTGGTCATATTCCAAATTAGGCTGGAGTTTCTGACCAGCATCAAGAGGTATTGATGGGGACTGTCGGAGAGGAAATCTCTTCAACAAAAGGTGATGGAGGGTGCTCATTAGCTTGATCAACTTCCATAGAATCAAGTGGAACCACCCAAGGATCAGGAGGTCTATGGGGTCCATAGGTGCCAGAAGAGATCATATGCATAGGAGCTTTTAAAGATGAGGAAGGAATGGCGGGTGGAGGGAGTTGAGGAAAAACCGCCATAACAGTTGAACTTTTAAAGAGTACAGCTCAAACAATCTCATACTAACTAGGGTTACCTCCCACAAGTGGGATTGAGGTCCCCGTACTAGTAAGTTGGGCCAATGGTACACAATAGTCTAGCTGGTCAATGGTCACAATCTTTCCTTCATGAGGAAAGAAAAGTACACGGAACACAGATGAGACCACTGCGGTCATGGCATAAAACCAACTACAACCAAGGAGTAGGTTGTACTCTAATGTGGTGTTGACAACTTCGACATCAACATGGACAGTTTTCCCCCCTAACTTAATAGAAAAATTGGGAAGAACCCCCTTTGGAACAAAGTTGTATCCGTCAAAAGCTTGGAGAGTCGTGTTGGACGTGGCGAGTGCTAGAGAGCTTATAGCCTTCCAACAAGATATAGACATGACACATGTGGAAGAGCCTTAATCCACCAAAGTGCGATGAATATTCTTATGGGAAACACGCACGATGAAATGGAAAGAAATCTGATGGGAAAGGCGAGGAGTGACTTTGTTGGTGTTAAAAGCAATGAGACTAGAGTCAAACAGGTCAACTCCGCCAATGGCAGACAATAAGGCTTTGCGCTGTCGATGATAGCTTTGTAAGACCTCTAAGGAAGACATGGCACAAGGAGCATGGGCTAGATCTTCAACAATACTGTAGTGTTGAGCATCCCTGGCAGAAGGATTGTGTGTCATCTTCCAGAGAACACCCTTGGGAGGGAGATAGATTGATTCCATGGGCTTAGCCAAAGTGAGAGGTCTAGTGGAGGTAGGTCAAGTTGATGAGTCCTTAAAGGTAGAACTCAACTTAGGAACATCATAAGATTTCGCTCGTGTTGTCACATTGACATTTTCCTTTCACATGAAGACAGATGAAGGATTGGAAGATGACCCTTCATTGCCCCCTTGTAGAGGTCGAGAGGGTTGAGAAACCATTTGTTGTTGAGGTTTTGCATGGAATGGATGGGTTAAAACAATAGGTTTTGAGTAGGCAGTGATGAAACAAGCCTATGGACCTCATCCATTTGAGGGCATTCGTGAGTAAGGTGGTCATCTAGACAAATTTTACAGGGAACTTGACTTTACGACGATATTCACTAGTGCCCCCTCCGTAACTCCGGGGGTTGGGTTGATACTCCTAAGTAGTTTTGTTCTTTTGTTTATTCCACTTATTATTCTTCTTACCACCATATTTTTTATTGTTCTTCGGTTGAGCGAACTTCACCATGAGAACATCGGTGGACGGCTCACAAGGAGGTGATTTAGTAGAGCCAGACGCACTTGTTGGGGCTTGAGATGTAACAATAAATTTCCCAAGTTGGGCAACAAGTTGGATCATGGAATCAGAAACAGACCCAATCACACCATCGACATGTGGGCCAGGAACAGGTTTGGTAGGGTCAACGAAAGGCCTACAGGGCATTAGGAAACATTTCATAAAGTGTAACCGACTGTGAATAGATAAGATCCAACTATTAGGCAGTTAAAATAGCTTGTTCCTCGATAATGGATCGAAACATAGACACATACTTGGAAATTTGAGGTCAGAGGGATTGAACGAACCATTTACGTAATATCTCATCAGGTAACTTGGTTCTCACTAACCGCTTGCGGCGACGCCATTCATGAATATGATCATAAATTAAAGTGGCATTGTCTTGCTTGAAATTGGACAAGATGTCATAATCGATATCATACCAAGTGGGTATCTGGAAGTGTGTCAGGAAAGTTGAGCAAGGGAGGCAAAGTCACCGTAGGATGCAGTATCTAACTCAATGTACCACTTTGCGGCATCCCCAGTCAACATATGTTGGAATAAGTGAAGTTTAACAGAACCATCCACTAAAAAATTAGAAGAACAACACAAATGATAAGTGGTAATGTGCACGGATGGATTCTCCCTAGGCTTTCCTTCAAACTTGGGAATATCAAATGGTAATTTGGCAGGCATAGGAGGCCACCAAGGATCATGAAAAATGGAGTCATTAGTCAGTTTCGCCAAATCCAGTAAATCAAGAGAAGATAAAAAAGGATTTTGGCGCTGACTAAATGGGTCATAGGCAAGACAGGCCTCGAACCAACCGTGTGGTCCCCCCATATAAGGAGTGGAATGATGCACCTATTGGTGAAGAAAAGGGCTCCCCCCGGCATAAGACTATTGCGGGCTTGTTTGACTGGAAAATGGAGATTGCCCCCTAGGGTAAATACCACTGAAGAGAAAAGGACACACAAAAGCATGACTTCTGATGGGGTTGTACTCAGGGATAGAAGAAGGACCGCCCTATGCAATAGGACCAACATAAGGAGGATACCTTGTGTGAGAAACGGTACTGATGGCAGGGTTTCCCCCAGGTAAACTAGCCCCCCTAGTAAAAGTACTAGTAGGTGGCGCCCCTCCAAAATGTGAATTGCACCAAGTCTATGACATACTAGAAGCATGTTGCCCCCAGGCTAGCTAGGGACAATGGATGATCCTCCCCACATATTACTGGACATAACCATGCCTAACTGAGGGACAGGAACAATTGGTTGGGAAAAATGCGAGGTAAATATTCTTGAACCTACTGACTGACTAGGCTGGGGTGCCATGGTCAGCATAGGAGATGGTGTGGGAATGGAAACATTTGAGAAATTTTCAGGAGTCATAGGACAAATCGGTGGAATGCTTCAAGAAGAAGTAAGAGGTGTGGATGGAGGAGTGGGTATAGCCACACCAAGATGTGGCAATGATGTCATCGCAGCTGATACTACTAATGCATAAGGTAAGGATGTCTCAAACTCCACCATATGGTAAAGTATGGACAAAGGCACGTGAATGTAGGAAGGTGTGGAAACATCAGGATTTAATTGCAATAACTCTAGTCCTAAAGGATCAATCAAAAGTGGGTTTGCAGGAGCACCAGAGTCGTCTACCAAAATATCGATAGAAACCAAATCAGTACCAGAAGGACCAGGTATAGAATCCACGACAATCTGGTGGTCTAAGTCTTGAGCACCGAAAAAATACTCTCTATGCAGGGGTAATAAGTTTGCCTTGTTCAGGAGGCAAACTATGAATACGACGTGACCATCAATGAACAAATTCAGCCAGGGTGGTAACTTATGATTTGAGTACAATTATGTTTGTACAAACACTGTAACGCCAAAACTACTGACTCGGACCAAACAACACACACTAGAAACATCCTAGAAGACGACACACACAAACCAAAATATAAAGAAGCTGGCAGTGGAACAGCTATACTAGTGACCTGCTTCTCAGCCCTTTTATCTATGAACTCAGTGTAAGTGCGCTTATTATCTGTGGGTCACCCTCCGAGAGGACTAAGAGAGTATCACTAATATATGTCCCAAGTACAAAGAAGATGAACCCAACCCTACACCTATGTATGAGCCCTAAGAAGATATGACACTATGGTCACCACATACAATAACACGGCCTGGGGGGACAGTCGCAGGACAAATCCACACGCAAGGGTAGGAAACTTAACCCCAAAAGGAGCTAAGACCGATACCCCCTTGAGAGTTTCCTCCCAAGTGGTCCCCAAGTGATAATGACACCGTTTGTATGCATGGAAATTCTGCTATATCACGCCACCTGAAACTAAGAGAAAAGGGTTGTGTCTGTTTGCCTAGCCCAAGTGTGACCTTGTGCTTAACCCTCATGTGAAAAGGGCTTCCCATACCACACTACTGAAAATGGATTTAACCCCCTACCACAAGCTACTAAGTTGATTTTGAAGTCTTGGAGAAGTTAACTTACACTCATATCTCCAAGACCCTAGCCTAAGCTAGTGTTGGTCTACTACCAGTGAAAATAAAAGACGCATCTAGTTAATTTTATTATTGCGTTGATTTTAGTGGTTGTTGTTTACACAAGCGTGATGCAACATGAAACTGAGATGGTGTGTATGACTCTTAGTTAGTCACCCTAATGTAGCTATATGTGATTTTTCGATTTTCAATTCGATAAATGCTAACTACAAGAGGTAAGAACCTTCTAACACACCAATTCTTATTATAATGCACCTCTAAATCTTTTTGAATGCAAATTATCCCAAATTTTATGAATTAATGACCTAAAATAAACCAAGAAGAAAAAACAAAAATCCGACAAGAAACCAAAGGAAAATACTCCCAAGCAAGAATGCAAAGCACTCCAGAAGCATCATAGTTAGGAAAAACAAAGCCCAATCAAAGAAACATACTAAAAGTGATCAAATCGAAAGCCAAAAGAAAAATAAGGAAGGCAATGTCAATAAGCTAGGGTTGTAGTATAATGGCTCAACAAAGGCCAATTGTCTACAAAAGTCAAAACCAGACCCTATAGGTAGGAAGGCCTAAACAATATCAAATGAGGGTGATACGAAAGAATTAAAACACACTCAATAGAACTTTTCTAGATGACAGTTGCACAACCAATCACAACACCACCAATTGTGATGAAAACAAGCAAGAGAGAGAATATGTAACTTAAAAACAAGTGACCAAACCACACAAAGGCAACAAAAGACCAAAGTGGGATATCAAAGAGATCTAAGTAGTCACTAAAAGCAGCCAAACAGATCTGAAATAGAAATCTAGAGATGAGAACACTAGTCCTCAACCAAAGCTCACATACAATTATGCAAGAGAAACCTTCAAGAACACAAGCAATGGAGGATCCCAACCAATAAATAAGAAATGGCTCAGATCTGATAGATATTAGCAGCTATCAGCAAAAAAAACAAATAGATCCAACAACTAATAGCAAGTTCTGAAGAAAAGCACCTGAAAAATCAAGTAAATAATCTAAAAGAAAACCCGAAAATTGGGAAAAACGAATAGAAAACAGGTTGATTTTTCAATCGGCCATATCTTCCTCATATGGACTCCGTTTTAGGTGGTTTTTTTTGAGGTAAAAAATAAAGAGGATTATAGATATGTAATTAGATTTACTAAATTATGTATAGAAAAGAACATAAATGATCAAAAAAAATTGTCACGGGCAAGGGCGGAAGAAACACAAACTGCCCAATTTTCAATTTCCCATAGCTTCCTCATACAGAGTCTATTTTAAATGATTTGTTTTTTGTTTTGGGGTAGAAAGCTTAGAGGAATACATATCTATGGCTATTTCTACTAAATTCTGTATAGAAAAGAACAGAAATGAATAGAAAAAATAGTTGTGCGGAAGAGTAGAAGAAAAACAAATTGCCCAATTTTCAATTGGCCATAACTTCTTCATACAGAGTCTATTTTCAATGATTTTTTTTGTTGTTTTAGGGTATAAATCTTAGAGGAATTCAGATCTGTGGTTATTGAAATCAAATTTTGTACAAAAAAATTCCAAAGTTTGATTTTAATTCTCGGATCTTTTATTCTCTCATACAAAAAAAAAAAAAAAACTCTAGATCTAAGATCAGCTTAGATCTGAAGCAAGTAAAATCAAAGGAGATAAAAATGAATCCAAAAAAGCTATAGAGAACTCAATGGGAACAAGAGAAAACCAAAAAACATGAAGAAAAAGAGGAGATCTCAAACAATGAGGGAAAAAAGAAAAGCGCTCATTAAAAGCGCCAATTTTGTTGCATTTAATTATGCAAGGAGCTATTGCTCTGTGATCTAATGTCTGATTGAGATCACCAGACTTCAAAATATAATGGCTAATGTGATTCAATCAATGTTTTAAGACTCCGACTCCGACTCCGACTCGGCCGAGCAATGACTCCGACTCCGACTCCGACTCGGTAATGACTCGGCCGACTCGTTTTTAATGACTCGGTCGTTGTAAAAAATACATTAAATATTTAGTTTTTTGATAAAAAACATAATTTTGAAGATTTTAAACATAATTTTAAAGATTTTCATTCATGTTTCCAAACACACAACATTATAATATAGATGGAAGACAACATATGATCAAAGTAGGCTCATGAACCAATCCATTATATCAAATGGTACCCAATGGCAATACATAGTCAACTGTCATACATGATCAAAGACTCAAAACAAAAAACACATAACCAAGGAGGCTAGAAATGGCCTCTACAAGACTACAAGTCTACAACAAAAGTACTACTGGCTATAGCTAGTAGCTACTGCCAGAGGAGCCAAGATCATGTCGATCAATCTCTGGATCATCATCATCATCAGAGTCAGAGCCCCTTGCCCATGGCTCCTCCTCATCATCATCATCTCCAACTGTAACTGTAGAAGTGGTACCACTAGCAGGCTGTGCAACTGCAGTAGATGCACGCTGAGATAGAGTAGCTATGCAGCTGCGCTTCTGTCGTGGCTCAGGCTGAGCAGAGGAAGCACCTACCACTGGAGTCCTTGCTGGCTGTGAGACTGAGGCTGGTGGATCTGCATTCAACTGAACAGGCTGAAGTTGAAGAGCATGTTCAACTTCAGTTGATGTCTCCAAATCTAAATCTAAATCAAGATCCTCATCAGGATCAAACTCTGCTGGACAACTCTCCACTACCCAATCTGACGTTGGATCAATGTCTTCCAACACAATGGGATTTGAATCAGGTCTTTTGTTCAACAAATGGTTTCGTCTGAGCCGAAGGTTGTATTGGACATAAACTAGATCATTTAACCATTTTTGATCCAAACGGTTTCTCTTCTTTGTGTGAATCCTCTCAAAGACAGACCAATTGCGCTCACACCGAGATGCACTGCAAGTTTGACTCAAAATACGAATTGCAAACCTTTGCAATTCATGGCAATGGCCACCAAAGGCCTCCCACCATTGTGCTGCGAAAAACATAGGAGTGTAATGAGTTAGCTCAACAAAATTACAAATTATATCTAACTTTCAAATTATAAACGATTTAACAAACTTAAAAAAAAAAAGTAAAACTATTAAGAAATTGAAAATTGAAATTTTTGTTTACCTGGTTCATCTGCTTCTCTTGCAATCTTTGCTAGGTTCTTCCCAAAGGTACTTGATGCATTGCTGAAGGTTGTGACCTGTCGGTGTATCTCTAGCTGATCAGACTCCAATGGGATCATGCGATCAATGCAATCAATCAGTCCATCTCTGACCTCCCCCCTCAAAGCTCCTGACTCCTTAGCTTTATAATGATACCGTTCAAAAAATACCCAGCTGCATGTATAAGCGATGGAGTTGATTGTTCCATCTTTCATCAATGATTGCGCAAATGGGCCCATACTTTGCCACTCTATCCTTGTATACCATCTTTATTTGCTCCTTTGCTTGATCCATAGCCTCATAAATGAAGCCCATAGCCAACCTTTCCCCATCCAC